>WWET01000108.1:517528-540687 GCA_011038615.1 Limnodynastes dumerilii
GAAGTTTTGCCGCATGGCCATGGAAACTGGTGATTTCCATGGCGGTGCAGCTGTTGTAAATAGCAAAAAGTTCATTTTTGGAGTTATAACTTCATAACTCCAAAAATGAACTTTTTAAAGCTTTAGTAAATAGAGCTGATAGTGAGTCTGCAGCCGCCGTGTACCAAAGGATTATGTCAGACACGCCCCTCCTTTGTCCAGCCGGGATTGTAGGCAAATTAGGATTCCAACGCATAGGTGCTGTAGTGTTGGAGACTATG
The DNA here is from genome assembly GCA_011038615.1 of Limnodynastes dumerilii. Taxonomy (NCBI): domain Eukaryota; kingdom Metazoa; phylum Chordata; class Amphibia; order Anura; family Limnodynastidae; genus Limnodynastes; species Limnodynastes dumerilii. The sequence continues at coordinate 517,789 of WWET01000108.1, forward strand.
TCTCAATGATGTAATGAAAGGATTCGGATCCAATGTAGATAAATAAGTTAGAGAATCAGCCCAGCAAAAAAGAAACTGATAATATCGGTGCTGAAAAGTATAATATTGATACAAAGTCCTGGGTGCAGAAAAATCCTCAGAGCAGTGGCTAGGAAAAGCTCTTACGCGTTTCTCCGTGTCGGTTTCATCAGAGTGCATTTGCCTGAGTAGTTTAAATACCCATCACACAGATGGTGCATAATTAATATAATTCGTCCTCTGTTTATATCATTCAGTTTAAAATATAAAAAAGAAAAAATGCAAATATAAATAAACAAACCAATGTTGGCATTGTATTGCCTATAACAAATTATATACATAGAAGAGACTTGAAAAACATATATCAATATAACGGTGTGGCAAAATAGCACTTTAAGACATTTTCAGCAGTGCTATTAAAACCCATATAGATCTATTGGTATAGGATTAACCATAGTTTATTATGGAAGTGTTAATTTATTCCAATTTTCTTATAAGTATATGAATACAAGACCGATAATTCACCTGTATATATGTATGTATATATATCATAAGTAAAGATTGTTATATTGTTTAATATTTTTATTTTTAAACCACCAAGTGTATGTCCCTATACATATTATACCTTAAAAATATTCTGACACTTATATTCATCTAGTGGGAAAGTCTATGAAATAACACTAATAATACAGACTCCATGACAGGGACCAAAGATTAATAGTGGACACTACAAAAGTATCAATTATAATAATAATGATTGTCTAAATAGATAACATCTATAGCAATATATGTGTAGCAATTGTACCAGACTAACCAATCTAGATAAGAGAACCTACATATGTCATAAAAATATGGCAGATGTTAAATTATTCAAACTATTAATAAGGACCGCAGAAATCAAAAAACAATGGTAATCAATACATGTTGTTTATATATTTATAACATAAACCAACGGAAATGGAGGAGTGAATGGAATTAGTGTAATAAAGAAAAAACAAATACAGACAAGAAGGCAGACAAGTGTCACATGACTACTCTGTCATCTTCTGTCATAATAAAGTAAAACAAGTATATAAGAAAAGGAGAACAGAACTCCCCATTGGTTAATAATCAGATAGCCTAAAAGGTGTTTATATACATACTAATGGCTGTACACATGAGAAGATTATACAAAGGAATATAGTTGCAGGTAACGAGTCGATAGAGAGACACGAAGGGGGGAGTAGATAGAAAAATTATTAATTGTTAATGATCGAGCTCAATGGACTAATTTAGACCCCTAGGATGTAATGTGTCTAACTTAAAAATCCAATAGGATTCCCTATTGCAAAGACAAGGCAAACGGTCTCCCTCCCTTCTAGTCTCCCCTATCGACTCAATACCTTTGACAGAAATACAACTGGCATTGCCTCCATGTTTCTCGTGGATATGTCTGGATAAAGTATGCGTAATGTTTTTTTTAAGAATATTTCTTCTATGTTCCAAAAATCGCATACATAATTGTCTCGTAGTTCTTCCAACGTACATCATGCCACATATGAATTTAATCAGGTATATGACATAGCATGTCTTGCAGTTGATATAACTGGAGATGTTGTATGATTTTCCATCCATCCCACTAAATGTCACATGGTTGGTATCCATATAATTGCATGTAATGCATTGAGTTCTACCGCATTTATAACTACCCATAATTCTATTTGATAGCCAATTGTCCCGCCTAATGGGATTCAATTTAAGATGACTAGCAACCAAGCAATCTTTAAGATTACAAGCTTTTTTGAAAATAGTTTTTGGTTTGGTCCAGCCTGTGTGTTTGAGCATAGGGTCGAATTCCAAAATTGCTGGCATTGTTTCTAATAATTTTCTTAATCTCATGTGAACAAACATTGAATTGTGAGATAAAAAGGAGATCTTTGTCTTTGTTACTGGGTTCTTTAGTATGATGTTTAAGAGTATCTAGTCTATCTATATTGAGAGCTAAATTGAAAGCCTCATCCACAATGAATTCAGGATATTTTTGTTGTGAAAAAGATTTTCTAAGTAAACCAGCTTGTGTATGATATTCTTCAATAGTGGAGCAGTTCCTCCTTAAACTGAGGAACTGACCCTTAGGAATATTGTGTTTCCACTCCGTCTTGTGGCAACTATGGAAATGTAAGAATTGGCTTGTGTCGACCTCCTTCTTGTAGCCAGTGGTCTGAATGGAGCCGTCTTTAATGTGTACTGTAATGTCTAAGTAATTGATTGAAGTGGAACTAACAGTGTGTGTGAACTTTAAACCAAAGGTGTTAGAGTTAAGGTGCTGAAGAAAAGAAGAAACTGAAGAAAAATCCCCATCCCAAATAAAAAACAAATCATCGATATAGCGACCGTATGTGACCAGGTTCGCCCCAAATGGGCCATGCCAAATCAGTTCTTCTTCTAATATACCCATATAAAGATTGGCATAACTTGGGGCGAACCTGGTCCCCATAGTGGTCCCTTTTTGCTGTAAATAAAAACACCCATGAAACGTGAAATAATTGTTATGACGTATAAATGAAACTGATTCTACAAGAAAGTTACACAGTTGGGGAGTGATATTAGTGTCCTGTGAAAGAATAGAATGTATAGCTGCAGTGCCCTTATCGTGAGGAATATTAGAATAAAGCGACTCCACATCACACGTCACAAGAAGGAGGCCGTCATGCCATTGAACCCCAGAAAGAATCGATAAAAAATGTGTTGTGTCTTTGACATGAGATATCAATCTAGTGACATATGTCTGTAAATGGCAGTCGATATAATAAGAGAGGCTACAAGTCAAGGACCCAACCCCCGAGATAATAGGTCTACCGGGGGGGTGGATCCTTGACTTGTGAATCTTAGGCAAATAATAAAATGTGGGTATAACTGGGTATCTGACATCCAAAAAATCATACGTTTTTTTAGTAATGATATCTGCCTCTTTAGCTCTCCTTATAAAATTAACATATTTCTGATGAGTGTTGAGATTGGGATTATGGTCTAACTTTTTGTAAAAATCCGTATTATTGAGTTGTCGTAATGCTTCAGAAATATAATCTTTTGTATCAAGAATAACAACCCCCCACCTTCTTATCTGCCGGTTTTATTGTAATATAGTAATTTTGTTGTAAGTCTCTGAGAGCTTTTCTTTCAAAATGTGTCAAGTTATCTTTAAGGAATTGTTTATCTGTTTTATCACACAATTCTTTAAAATCCGAAAGTGTCTTTTGGTAAAAAGCCTCAATACAGTTATTCTTGTATTGCAAGGAATAAAATTTTGAAGGATTTTTTGGAAGAGTAACAATTTTAGTAGTGGTGTCTACATTAGTTATGTTGATATCTGTGGATTCTTCCAATAAACAATTGAGAATATCTAGGGCAGCTTGATCTTCCAAATCTAAAAGTGGATTTGGATATGATTCATGAATTGTGGATTTGTGAGTGTGATGGATGACAAAATACTTTTTTCTGCAAAGATTTCTAGTAAATCTGTTAAGTTCTTTAAACAAGTCAAACAACATATGGTTTGACTGCTGGAGCGAATTTTAAACCCTTCAGTAGTAAAGTGGTTTCTTTGTCTGTGAGTGTGTGTGAGGAGAGATTGAAAATATCCTCACAATTTAATTGATCCTTATATTTCTTCTTCCCTTCCTCTCTTTATGCTCTGAAGGGACAATGGGCCTGATCCAGAGCTACGAAATTGGCCGATTTCGAGCGAGCGTACGACCGTTTTTTGCGTATTTTCGTACGAATACTTATCTTATTACTCAAATTTTTATTGTTATCATTCGTTTCTTGTTTTTGAGACAAACTGTGTGTAGGAATTTTGAGTCTGACTACTCTATCTTTATTTCCCTCTGAGATAGGGGTATTGGGCCTGATCCAGACCTACGCCCGCGAGCGTAGCGTATGATCGCCCGGGCGTATAAACTTTCACGCCCATGACACTCCCATTGATTGTACCGACTTACGGCGGCTGAACCCTACCCTAACTTTTTCAAACGTCCGTACGAATTTTCGTAACGATACGCTGGTCGTACGGGGCTTAGCACGCCCATACTGTACAATTTAAATGGCTATCCCCGCCTCTGTGTAGTAACTCAAGCGTCCGGACTATCGTCGTACAAAACGCACGACCCTTGGGCGAAAAATACGCTCAAAATACGCTCGCTGTACGCTCATGTTGTCATACTGCACATGCGCAGTGCGTTTTTTAGCCCGGTTTTACACTCCCGAACGGCGTACGATCGCTTGCGGGCGTAGGTCTGGATCAGGCCCCTTGTCTCTAGTTCTAAATTCGTTTCTTGTTTTCTGTTGTTGTTGATGATTATTTCTATTGATACCATCATTATGTCCTTTTTTTCTGGTATTGTTCTTATGACTATTTTTCCAATTATAAAATGTATTATTAATAGTCCATTCTTGAATATTTTCTATTGTAGGACCTTTCTTCTCCTTTTTCATAGTCCTTAATGGGCCTGATCCAGAGCTACGACCGCAAGCGAGCATACGCTCATCGTAAGCGAAAATTCGTGGAAAAAAACGCACTGTGCATGTGCAGTATGACAACTTCCGGTCGACCGAAGGATATGAGCGTACAGCGAGCGAATTTTCAGCGTATTTTTCGCTCAAGGGGCGTGCGTTTTTTACGACGATAGTCTGGACGCTCGAGTTACTACACAGAGGCGGGGATAGCCATTTAAATTGTACAGTATGGGCGTGCTAAGCCCAGTACGACCAGCGTATGGGTACGAAAATTCACACATACGCTGGAAAATCTTAGGGTAGGGTTCAGCCGGCGTAAGCAGTTACAATCAATGGGAGTGTTATGGGCGTGAAAGTTTTTACGCCCGGGCGAACGTTCGCTACGCTCGCGGGCGATTGCGGTCGTAGGTCTGGATCAGGCCCAATGTCTCTATCTAATTTATCTTTCTTTGTATCAACAAAATTTTTTTCAAAGACCTCCACTGTGGTTTTAAAGACCCTTTCATTATTAGTAAATCTTGTGGATCTTTCATAGTGTCCCAATTGTTTTTGTGTCTCTTATATTTGTTTCTTCAAATCCTCAACCTTATTAGTCCTATATTCAATTAGCATCCTCATAAGGATAGCTGAACATTTGTCTAGTTCTGCATTCCAAGCTTTTGTAAAATTAATATCTTCCCTAAAGGAAGAGGATTTGAATAACCCCAGACCTCTGGGGACTGCATTTTTAATTAAATATTCTCTCAGGAAAGTTATGTCCCAGCTATGTTTAATCTCCTCAAAAATCAGTCTCTCCATTTTCATGAAGAGTTTGTCAATTTCTAAATTACTATTAGATGTACTACCTAAAGCATCTTTGTTATTGGTATTTATAGATTTATTATGAAAGAAGGTCTGTCTGTGTTCAGACCGTTTATCTACTTTGGATCCGGATCCTTTCATTACATCATTGAGATATAGGGCCTGATCCAGACCTACGACCGCAAGCGCCCGCGAGCGTAGCGTATGATCGCCCGGGCATATAAACTTTCACGCCCATGACACTCCTATTGATTGTACCTACTTACGGCGGCTGAACCCTACCCCAAGTTTTTCAAGCGTACGTGCGAATTTTCGTACCGATACGCTGGTCGTACTGGGCTTAGCACGCCCATACTGTACAATTTAAATGGCAATTCCCGCCTCTGTGTAGTAACGCGAGCGTCCAGACTATCGTCGTACAAAACGCACGCCCCTTGTGCGAAAAATACGCTGAAAATACGCTCGCTGTACGCTCATGTCCTTCGGACGACCGGAAGTTGTCATACTGCACATGCGCAGTGCGTTTTTTTTGCCCGTTTTTTTGCTCACGATCGGCGTACGTAGGTCTGGATCAGGCCCATAGTCTCCAACACTACAGCACCTAGACGTTGGAATCCTAATTTGCCTACAATCCACGCTGGACAAAGGAGGAGCGTGTCTAACATAATCCTTTGGTACACGGCGGCCACAGACGCCGCACCCCTCACTATACTCCCTGGACTGGGACACACGCTCCGGAGCGGTAACTATACTGGCTAAGCCAGACTGTACATCGGCACATTTGTGAACGCATATTTACTAGTTCAAGTATTCCTGACCATACCAATATCGGCCTTCATATCTTTGAGGGCTTTTTCGGTTCAGGGGACTATTACTACTCTGCACTAACTGCCTCAACACCAGTTGCTTTATTGTTATACCAGATTATTATCTATATATTGGCTATTACATTGTGCAGAGGAATTTGGAACAAGGACGGTGTCTATATTTTGGCTTTTTTTTCTTTTTTCTATATCAACACATTGTGGCAATATTGTCACAGATCCTTTGGTCAATTATCTTTATAATCTCAGCTGAATGAACTTCATATATTATCAATTATGTACACTATATTTGTCTGGTTGCTTTAAGATCTATAACGAGCATATTTAGCATTTTGTGGCTTCCTCTGATACTTGTATTTTTTATGTTTTAAATTGTTTATTCATATTTAACCTTGATTGGTGACTTGAATAATATTTGTATATTAAATAAACTGTCATATATTTTTTTACATAAATCTCCTAGCTCTTTTTTTTATCTATATTTTTTACTTTGCCAGTAGGGGTGGTCTGCCTCAAAATAGCAGCTGGAGATTTATTCATTGTATGTATATGCATATATCCCTACAGCGCTGATTTTTTCTATTTATTTATATAAAAACCTGTTAATAAAATAGAGCAATTTTTAAACGTTATGGGCCTGATCCACAACTACGTCCTGCTCTGCCGTAATTCCCGTTATGAAGGATCTGCATGCTCACAACCTTCATACGACGGCGTAAGGGCCGGCGGCCGTAACTTTAGTTACAGCCAACGGCTGTTATGAAAAGGGAGCTCCCCCCCTTTACGCATCCCGTATCTCCGCCGTAAAGGTGGAGATAGGCATGCAAATTAGGGGACAGGGCGGGGTATGCTCCGTCACGATCACCTATGCGGATCGTAAACATTAGGGTAGGATTCTGGATATGTAAGTTTCCTGTAACCCCCTGCCTTTCATGCACCTGTTTAACATTTACTTAATAAATTGATTGAGCAGCTTCCATTCTGGTTTTATTATGTAAGTTTCCAGATTTACGCCCAACAGCGGGAAGTGCACAGGGTGTGCACTCTCTGCTCCGATGGCGGCCGTACAGACCTCGGGCGACCGTACGGCACCAATAGGTCTGGATCCTTCCCTGTTACCTAGATTTTATTTTCATGTTTATTTTCCTTTTAAGGTCTCTTTAGCCAAAAAGTCACGTGGCCAAGAAACTTAAAGTAAGCCTACCAAATAGGTACAGAATAGTGACATTTTTTTGAAGGGGCATTTTGAGTGCGCTTAACTATTTGGAAATGCCAGCTTTTTTTGTCAAATACCCATAATGCTGCCAGTATTCAGATATGAAAGGACTATATATAGCTGTAATAAAAAAGAAAAAGAGCCATTGGGTACACAGTTAAGAATAAAACAATGTTATTGATCTGCATTGAAATATATTACACTGTATTATGTTTTATGATATATAGTTCTGAAACGGAAACTTTTAATAATGTGAGAAACATACTGCACCCCCTACCACTATGTTTAAATGAAGTTGTTCTTTTGATCTCTTTGCTTTTCAGTGTCGTGAAACATTCTTTCATGTACAAAGACTCGCCAAGGTATAATACAGTTCCAGGAGCAGTCTTTTCTTCTGCCTTTTTTTTTTTTATTACATTTACACTGAATTCCATTTCCTGGTATCAGGTTTTATACAGAAATATTTCCCAGTGCTATGATGAATTGCCTTTTCCTTTACAACTGTGCACATTCAGAGCGATCAATGTCTGCATGAGAGGATGAGTCATTGTTGATTTAAAAGCAACGCCAAAAAAAAAAGTAAATAACATAATGCAAACCTGTTTCTATTAAACGTGGTCTAAGAATAACACAGCATGAAACACAGGCATCGTAGGCATTCCAGGCTTCTGTAACTTCTTTGGCCATTTCTAAGTTATACAATATATCCACTGAAATAAAAATCATAATATATTCCTACCATGATCCTGTTATAAAGACTTCTTTATTATTATAAATAAAACATAAGCACACCTGAGGCTTCCACTGCCGACTATGGACATAACACACATGAAAAATAAATGCATTGTTTTTAAATAGATGTGACTGGATTACCCACCTAGTACACAGCATGGTGAACGCGGACTGTCTACTAGACAACTGTTCATATTAGACGCATGCCTAGATGACAGCATAGTTATAGTATATTCTGTTGTTACTTGTTACTAATTACTACTTTGTTTTGGGAGCCTGACCTCGTTTCAACATGGCTGCCTGCTGCAACCTGATAAATGGCTGTTTTTAAGCACACATGCTAGGAAGACACTTGTGCCTTGACACATGGCAGGTGACCTTACCTGATAACCAGAGCTCATATTCATGTATTTGCTGGCACAGAGGGGCTGATTCAGAGCTGCTCTTCCCCTTTTTTTTTTTTGTGCAAGTGTAAAGATGAGCAATACCATATTGAACTAATAAGAGGAGGCAAATTTACATTGTCAAATCTGAGTTAAAATTGAGAGATGAAGTTTCTTAGCTCAACTCTAATTTATAGATTAAACATAAAGCTGTGCAATATGCGAGTTCTATCCACAAAAGTAAAGTATTTGTACTGCATGCAAAAGATTTCAAATTTGCAAAATGGCTTACCTGAGCTGTACACTTCCACCTGTTTTGCCCTTACTCTCAAACTCTGAATCAGCCCCACTGTGTTTAAGATTGCTATATTTTATTTTACAGACAGAAGTGAAAGTTTGCTACTAGTTAATAAGCAGTGCACAGGGGCAATATTTATTTTCTCTTTGTGTTGATTTTATGTAGATTACCCCTGCTTTGAAAGTACCCATTGATTGGCCTATAAATTGATTAAGCAAACCTCCATTTTGTGTAACATTAACTGGGCCTATATTTTGATTGAGCAACCACCATTTTCTGTAACATTTCATTGGTCTATATATTGAGCAAACACCATTTTGTGTGACATTGTTTGGGTGAATGTCTCTTGGTCTACATAAGCTATTTTTGAGGCTTTAAAGGCAGACATGGCCAACCTGTGGATCTCCAGATGTTGCAAAACTTCCTGTCCCAGCATGATTTGACTGCGAAGGCATAGCTGATACCTAACAAAGCCTGCTGGGACTGGGAAAATAGTTTTACAACACCTGGAGAGCCACAGGTTGGCCAGACCTGCATTACGGAGTGCCTCTAGATAAGTTAGCTCTCAATGAATAAACACATGGTTTATGATCCAGCACTGGGGCTCTCATTGTTTAGAGTTAGGACCACCTACAGCATTAAAAGTAGCAGATGGCTTATCATATATTTCATATCTGTCTCATATAATGGTAGGATAGCAATTGGTTAGCAAGCAGTGGGCATTGTTTAATTTGTTAGTGTATGAAAGACTGACACAGCTCCAGATACATGACTGTGGGCCGTATACAGACATCCGTCAGTGAAAGGTTCGCAATTATACGTACGGACATTGCAAGGCAACACCCACGACACTTCCCTCACACGGACGGGTACTTCTGAGTCCCTCGAGCACTCTGATCTTTTAGTTGGATTTTACGTGCGCATAATACTTACGTATCTAACTAAACGCGCCCTCAAATGCTCATTTAAATGAGCATTGGACGGATTACAACCACGCCCCTCCGTACGTATGTTCCCAAATGCGATTCACAAGTACATGCCTAATGGACTTCCAAACGTAAAATCTATGGTAATAGCTTAAATTTAGTTACTACTCATGCGCAGTTCATCCGATCCTAAAAATATGCTCGGAACTCCCTGCAAAAACGGATCTATACAGCCCTGTACCTGGACATCTAAAGGACAGCAAAACACAATGGTATTAGCCAGAAGTGTGAAAATACTATGATGCTGTTGGAAGCAGATTGTGCGATTCCCAGGACTGTTACATAGAGGACAGTGTGCCTTCATTATTATAACCATAGGGAGATCTGAAACAGTACCACAGACTAAACATAATAAAGTAATAACAGTAATGACTTTCACCATACAAAACAAAAAGATCTATATTTTAATTTGCTAAATTTGCTTTCTTTTTACATCAATAAAAATGACAAATGTAATTCTTACCAACACATGTAACAAAAATATAATGGTAAATAAAAATAACTGGATATTTTACTTTAAGAAACATAAAATCATATTGCATGTTAAAGTAAACATGCCACAATCCGTATCCACATTTACTGCCTTTCAATGTAAAATGATTTTTAAAGGTAGCAAGGACTGAAGAACAGCAACCAGACTGGATACACAGGGGCTGCGATTGTGCTTCAACGATACAGTTGATGAGTATCAGAGGAACTCTGCATTTCAGCTATTGTAAGAAATAGATGCTTTGAGCAAAACTCTGTTATGATCTAAATGAATGCCAGGGGCCAGATTTACTAAGCTGTGGGTTTGGAAAAGTGGAGATGTTGTCCATAGCAACCAGATTCTAGCTCTGAAATTCCTATTCCATACTAGAGAATGTCAGCTAGAATGTTATTGGTTGCTATGGGCAACATCTCCACTTTTCCAAACCTGAAGCTTAGTAAATCTGTCCTTATAAAATGTTTCCTTCAAACATATAGTTTTGGTGCTTATCTTTACAAAATGCCTATTATTTATACTTTAAAGTAACAAGAACACTAACACAACACACAATATTAAAATGTCCATTTGTATTAATCTTTCTACACAGCAGAAATACATAAGCTCTGTATTTAGACATTATATGTCAGCATATTGGGCTGGAAGGGAGACCATGGGGCCTGATCCAGACGTCTTTGCGTTTTCCGTAAGAACAGAGGTCTGTAAGTTTGCACGGAAGAGGGGAGGGAACTTCCCTGTCACGTCCGGAGTTCTGAACGCATGGATCTGCTTCTGTCTGAACACGGATCTATTCACAAGCACATACCACCGCCTACTACATTTCATCTACATGCCTAGCCCGGATTTAAAATGCCGCCATGTCGGTCAGATCTCCTAGCATATGAAGCTTGGTTTTATACGCTAGGAGATTTGTAGCGCAACATCTGCCACGCGAATGCACACTGCCAGAAGAACTTTCGACTTTCACAAGTGGCTTGCGCAGCACGGGTGTCGTTACTAATTCAGGATCAGGCCCCGGATCTATCTGGTCTCTCACCAAGCAGCATTTCTGCTACTAAATTTAATCAAGAAATGGAGGGGAGCAGACCAAGTACTTTCTTCATAACACCACATCAATGCACAGCACGGCAGCACTTTCACATAGGTCTCCAAGGTAACTTCTACCTTGTGCTCTTTAAAATACAGCTGCTCTCATAATGGACATTAAAGTGCTAACATCAGAACTCACTCAGGACTCATCTGACTGGATGCTATGTCAAGGCGTTTGAACATGTATTAACATCACTTGTGCACTATAAAAGTAAAATCTGTATTTTCTTGCTCAGTAAAACTAAGGGCACATTATCCGTTCACTGTGGGTCTAAGAAGAGGTAGGTTCTTTTTTTATTTTTTTTTTATTAAGGTCCCAGAACACAGAATTGATCACATCGTCTATGCACAAATAATCTTTTGACCCATTGGAAAGTAAAACAATTTTCAATTATTCTGTTACAAAAAATGCTGATTTCATTTGCTTAGTTTTTGTGTAACATAAAAAATTAATCTCAATATATTTCCTAAATAGTTCACCAAGGTGCGGAGAGCACATTAATCCTCATGCTTCCGTTGAAATCTTTCCAGCAGGGCTCGGAAGATATTTCCGGGGACTTTCTGGTGCTTGTCTATCAATGACTGGATGGCACATTTTGTCTGTTAGATAAAACAAAGATTTATGGCTTGGTATTAAACAAGTGTTTATAGCAGAGTGTAAAACAATAACATACAGAATGAAATAGTGATGGCTCCTGAACAGGGAGCCTTCAATCATCCAACAAATACAATACAAAGTACAAACAACAAATTCAGCCTTAGATAGTAATACTTTTACTGTTAAGAGCAAGTAGGTTCAAATACAAACCTGTAAATCATTGCATCAATATTACATTGGCCTACTGGAATTTTTAGCATTACCATTAACAGGTTTTTAAATAGCACCAACATATTCCATAGCGCTTAACAATTTTAGTCAATCCTTATAAAACAAGATTGGATAGTAACAAAGCGAATGGCTGGGTAAAAGGGCCCTTCTTTATATCACACAATGGATCAGCCATGTTGTTGGGTAAACGTCACACAGCAAACAGATATATAGAGTCCGTGAATAACTACATAAGGTGCCATACTGTACCTACACACTGCAGGATTAGGGTAGACTGAGGCAGCATAGGGTTCAAGAGCCCATAGGAAAAAGATGCACATTTAGGGTAATGAGCTTTTATTAGCTGGTGCTATTATTACCTTGGGGTGGTATGTTTCTTCTTCCACCTAAACTAGAAAATGGCGCTCTGTAGCCCAGTAATATTGTCAGGTGACAGAAGACTTGGAACTTTTATACAAAGGGGCCCTGTGGTCATTACTGCGTCAAACATAACCATTCCACACACTCAACTCCTGGTATATCCTCTTATGCGAACAGCATTCTGATGATCAGATTGGTTACATGTTGTTTTAACCATGACTATTAGGACATTCAGTCAGCAGGAGGTTGATTCATAACAAAAATGCTATCTGCACACAGTAGACAATATGGATGAGGGTCTTATGCTAAATTTACGGTGCATTTTCTAATGCTTTGTTAATCATATCTAACAGATGTGGATATTAGACATCAGAGCTGAGCACCTGAAAACTATGCATACGGACAGACATGTGCAGGCACTGGGGTCAGCGATTGTCATGCCTGTGATTTTCATAGTGTTGTATTTACTATGAAACAAGGTATAAGAACATTAAGTAATAATGCTGAATGATGCCTAAAAATGCAGAAAATGTGAAAGTGCTAAAAACTCTCAGCCTACAAGGAAGACAGAGATGCATTTACAGCTGATACGATGTAACAGAGCTATGGGTTGATATGAACCAAACTGAAAGTAGTGAAAAGCAACAGAAAAAAATAAATATGTAAAAGTTAAATATGATAATTTCTCACTCCTAAATGAAAGTTTAAAAAGTTATTCAATTTTGGGAGTTACTCCAATGTGTGCGCCAGCCAGTATGCATTAATGACTATCACTCCATGAAGTTAGGGTAAACTACGTAACATGGGCTTAAATGAGAGAGAGAAAATATGTATAATATATAATTGTATACAGGGTATGTATAATACAGATACAAATAACTGTCCTCCTTTACAATTAAAAAAATTATTGCAATACAATTATAATAATGCTTGTTATGCTCAGATGATATTTACTTTCAAGAAAGTTTATAAAAATTTAATTAAACATTATTTTATTTCCAGTCTGAATGCAGAATAATGGCTCTTGATTAATAGAGCAATTACATTTAGCGTGTAATAATTGATTTCCATGTTTTCTCCTATCAACATACTTGAATTATTTATTAATAGTATGAAACATCTACAGCACTGCTTTCATCTGGGCGACTAAGTAGCGGATTAGTATTGTTGGACTGGATCGTAACTTCTGATTATCACTCATTTCTGTGCAACTGGGTTGCATTTTTTCCACATTTATTACATACATCCATGCTAACCAAAAAGACTTATAGGAAACTCTGTGACTAAGCACTCTCTTAAACCGGGTTACTCCTTGGATTTTATTGAACATTTTATGAATAGTATATTCTAGATTCTAAGAATTGTATGAATTGTAGGAAACAATTAGTTTTAGTGTTTGCACAATCACTTCACATTTTAATACAGAACACCTCCCTTCCCTTATCACAAATTGTACTTTAATCCTTGACTTATTACCATCACTTAGCCCCAAAATATTCCATTTATTTATTTAGCACCTGGCCCATATTTTTTTCCACTTAATCTAGTTAAGCGCCTAGTTCCACATCTTTGTATTAGATACACATATATATTTGATATAATATAAACCACGTATATGTACTGTGATTCACGGCATTTTTGTGGCAGTTGCTATGTATATTGCTCAGTAGTAAATAAGAATGTTGGAGTTCCTAAACACTTATTGACACCTGCTGCATCCCTAGTCCTAAATTTTGTTCATCTCATTTAGAACAGATCTTAGAATATATTCACGTGACAGTTAGAGAAACAATCTCTTGAAGTGTGATGGCTTCTACACTGATGATTGCGAGTCTTAGGGAGCATAACAACTCACTATACTCAGTTACCAGCAGATCTAAGATCTTCCTCTCTGCTGAAATGATTATGACTCCATACACACTTGCCCCCATCGCACATCCCTAGATATGGCCCTCAGTGTGAAGACGTACCATCTGTGATAGTGATTTTAAGGAGGTCCATAAACCCAAATCATTCAATGCCACCTGTTATTTTATTTATTTTTTATCTAGATTGTGGGAGTATACACATTCTTGCTATAATGTTCCAATGGACTTAAATCGTATAGTGGGCCCGATAATTGCATAGGTGTGCACCCAGCTTTACTTGGTCAATAAACAATGTCTCACCTTCTCAGCTAGTTCACCGGCAGTGATATTAGGATCATATAGAATAGGATCGCCAAGATAGGTCCGAAATTTTACTGGAAAACCCCCATACACAGGAACAAGAGGAATTTTAAATTTCTCATACAGCCACCGCAATATCCCTTTGGGGAAGCAATAGAATAAATATGCAACAGTTTATATACTATAGTAATAGTACAGTACAATTAACATTATAACAGAGCTATAGGATATTTGTTATGTGCAAGCAGAAATGAATTCCTAATTACGGTAACTTCATCTACATAATTCTGTGTTATATGCGTTTTAAGAAAATATACATTTGCCCTGTCATCAAGATGTAGAGTACTACAGAGTATATAAATGTGTACATGTAATATGCTAATGCTTGGTTCAAACTCTATTTAACATTTACAGGATCTACCTAAGACACCAATGGTGATAGCTACAAGGCAACATACCCAATTACTATGAATACTAAAGACGGGTGAACACAGATTCATGCGGAATGTATATGGGCATATCAGCAATATGCTAAAAGGGTATATCTTACGTAAGCAGCCAAGAGTTCGAAATCCTTCCCGGATGTTTTGTGTAAACATTGGGATGATGGGCTGGGGGGAATGAGCAAAGATAAAAAAAATGTTAACTTCTGAGTTGTCTAAGAAATGCAAATTGCTAATTTTAAAATTTGACAGTCACATGCCATATTTTATTCATTTTTCTCTAACATGTCTTAGAAAAAAAGATTACAACTTATGCTGAAAATACATCCTTTCTGTAAAGGAGGTTAAGGTGCAAGTGAATACAGCCAGTCCTTTATACAGCCTGTGAGCACAGATCATCTGTGGGAGGAACATGCACACTATCGCAGGCACCGGTACAACGCCAAAATAAACAATTATTTTTAATTGTAACAATGGAAGGAAGTTAAAGCTGAAAAAATACTGAGGAGATCTTTGCATCCTATAATCGAATTTGTCAGTTTCGACAACTTACCACTTCAGCATCAATGGCTACTTGGGCAAAGCCTGTCCGGTTTCCCCATATTATAGTATAAGATTCATCACTAAACAGTGCCTCTCGCACTCCTCCTGGGGAGATAGCCAACAAGTTCCCATTCTTCAGAGCTTTCACACACTCTTCCTGTGGTCCATGGATCACACTAAATACTTCAAGCAATGGTTTAAATCCTGCATTGGGTGATATAGAGATGAATGGGGAAGTTTTAGGAAACACAAACAGTTAAAGATGTAAAAATAATAATAAATGGAGAGTGATATTTTGTGAAGTCATCCACTATTACAACTTTTTGATGTGAGATCGATAGATAGATAGATATGTGATTGATAGATAGATAGGTAGGTAGATAGATAGGTAGGAGATCGATAGATAGATAGATAGATAGGAGATCGATCGATAGATAGATAGATAGATAGTTGGAATAATATGACAATCAATGAACATTGACCTGGTATTTTGAAAAGAAAGTGGTCGGCCACTGTGTGACAGGTTCTTCCTTTCAGTATAATGACTTTAGATACAAAATAATAATAGTCCACAGGAAGGGCACCGTGATAGTACACTATTAGCGCAGGTCCATCCTCCGGAATTTTTTCCAAACCCAAAATTTCATAACCTGTAGCAAAGAAATAAAAATAAAATAAAGGCATTAGAGAACGGAGGGAAAATGTACATAAAATAAAAACTTCAGACAGAAAAAGTCAAATATAGCATTTATTTAAAGCCAATAGAAGGGTATTGGGTCTGATCTATATGTAATAATGACAGGACCACAGCCGCCCGATGCTGCATTCCATGCGCAATTCACTATCTGCATGCTGAATGTGTTTGAGATACACATGGTGGGTGGACATAGGCATGCAAATCCTACAGTAACAGCTTGACTAAGCCCTCACGTATGAGCTAGTATTCTGCATGTGCTGCGTTGTGTGTAGAATACTTAATGAAGTGTCCAGGACACAGAAATGCCAGGTAAGTGTCACATTTGCCTTTCATTTCCCATGCAGTTCCATGTGTGACTTCAGACATTCTGCAATTACAATCAAAATCATTCACACTTCTGGTAACACCTGTTCTTAACTAGTTTTGAGCAGTAACTTATGGGGGCCAGATTTACTAAGCTGTAGGAAAGGTAAATTAGAGATGCTGCCATGTCAACCAATCAGCTTCTAGCTCTCACTTTCCTATTACATACTAGAAAATGTCAGCTAGAATCTGATTGGTTGCTATTGGGAACATCTCCACTTTTCCTTTCCCACAGCTTAGTAGATCTGGCCCATGGTCGTATATTTGGAATATGGGCACTATTAAGTATGTAATTTCTAGTATTTCAAGTGCCACAAAAGGGCACAATAATCTATCCATTAGCCAGCAGCTGCTCAGTAGTACTCAATATAAGGATAGGACTCTCTAGGATGTGGCATCCAAAGAACTGCACCAATGCCGAGTAGCCTGAACTTCCAGAAAACAGGGATTTTTACAATTAAGTTTTATTTGCTATTTTATTTAGTTTTGCCCATCGGAATACACAAAAAAAAAAACTTAAAACAGTGGATTGGGCTTTCTTGTCTGTTGTAAACTAAATTGATTTTTGGCTTAATACATTAATTGATGAACTTTAATGTGCAGTTTAGTCTTTTGTAAGTAGAAAGACTTAAAAATTAAAATGAAATCACATAAAAACCCGCAGATTAATGAATCCTAAAAATAAACCTGAATAACATTAACATTTAACCAAAGATGACATAGACAAGTATTAAACATATACACACTATTAGTCAGGAGTGTGGTTACAGTCATAATGAAGCAATGTTCGGGATTAAACCTTCAGTAGTAGGTCTGGTCAGCCAGTGGCTCTCCAGATGATGTGAAACTACAAATCCCAGCTGTCAGAGCATGGTATTAGCTATGTCTATGCTGTAAGAGTATGATGGGATTTGTAGTTTCACAGGCTTGTTCTTAAGTGATCACGATGGTTATTCTACTTGGGCCACATCATCTCCCTACCCACACAATATACTATATTAATATTCTCATACACCTTTTATATCCTTATTTATTGGACATTTTACTAATGACAACAGATAATTTTTACCATGCCATATTGTAGCATGCCCATCCCAAACTGTGGCCAATGTTTTCCGAGCGCCATCCCATATACTGTTTGAATATGCTTCTTTCAGCTCGTTTTTGCGCTTGTACACATGGAGGAAGAGGATGGACAAGTAAAGGAAAATGACAATGAAGAAGGGCAGTATGAATACTATTATTAGTGGTGTAAAGACCCACAGAAGGTAATCTAGGTAGTTCAGGTAATCTTCCATATTGTCCATTTCTAACCAATCCAGAAGCATCTGCATGAGGCAGGTCAGATATGTGAGAGATGGGTCTGAGGCACATGACTCGTTCCAGGCTTGCATCTTTAGTATACGATCCAAAGCAGAGGATCTCAGACCTCTATTTCCATCCTGTGAAGAACATGAAGGGTTATTACAAAGTGTAAGAGCATAGGGGACTCGTGCTTCCACCGGCTCATGATAAATCAGGTGTCTGTATACACAAGGAAGCTGGCAGCTTTTATTAAAATTTGTTTAGCTGAGAATGCAAAGCTATTGTTTGTGATATAAGTATGTATACACAAACATGTAATTGTGTAAATGTACAAACCATACAAATTGTCTATATATAAAGGACCGGATTCACAGATCCGCACGCAACTCATTTGTGTAGCCCAACCCGCCCCCCCTTTTTAGGTACCTTACGGTAACTGTGCGTAGTTTTCTTCTTAAGAAGGTAACCACGCATGGACACTGCCTCCCCCCACCTAATCTAAAGCCCTCTCCCTCATAATTCTACTAAATCCCGAGGTGGCATAAACATGCCTCTTTCCTAATAAACCACCCTGTGCAGTCTTTAACGACCACGCCGAGGCAATCTACATATCTAACTGGCGCGGAGATTGCTTAAATGTACTACTGCGCATGCACAGTAGGTGCATTCTTAAATATATGCACCTAGAAAGCCAGAGCTTCTTAAGTGTGAATCCAGTCCAAAGCCTGCATGACTATGTCAAAGATATCAAATAAAGAGTGTCATAACTCCAAATTCCTGGGGGGTTTACTTTAGCTTGGGGCATAAATATTAAATCCACATTTAATATTCTGTCACAACCATTGGTGTTGTATACAAGACAAGTCATCTTTAAAACATTCATACACTCAACATTAGATTGACATTGTATGAATGTCTGCAAACATTTACTAAATAGGGTTCATTAACTGACCACACTAAGGTCTACATAGTATTATTATACCAAATGCGACACAAACACTACGCTTACCCTAACCTACCCTCACTGTAGCCTAAACTTTACCCTTCCTGCATTGCAGCCTAACTTTATCTCTCTCCTTACCACAGTCTATCCTTAAAATTTAGAAGGTATTAGGCACATGAGCTTGCTACAAAACACAGAGATTTTGGGAATTCCTAGCTTTTTCAAAAATATTACTTTTACTCCAAGAATATATATATTCCTTTCTTCTCAATTTATGGTTGCACAAATGCACTTTTGGCCCCTGAGGAGTCAAGATACATTAAGGGTCAGATTTACTAAGCTGTGGGTTTGGAAAAGTGGAGATGTTGCCTATAGGAACCAATCAGATTTTAGCTCTCACTTTCCTATTACATACTTATTACATTACATTACTTATTACATACTTGAGAATGTCAGCTAGAATATGATTGGTTGCTATGGACAACATCTCCACTTTTCCAAACCCACAGCTTAGCAAATCTGGCCCTAAGACTGGTAACTTGTCAGTGGTTACATTTGAAGCTAGGCTAGATGTGAATGTGAAGGAGCCAGGCACAGCCAACTTCCTCCCCGTGCTAATATTAGAAATATATATTATCAGAAGGGTCATTTGTCCAGACCTTGCTTGTAGGGTCAGATGCTGGAAACATCACACATACATGATCTATAAAGCTCTTTGTGATCTTCTCTTAACCCTGCCTAAACATTTTCAAATAGAAATACTGATTAATACGATATACAATAAGAACTCCTACAGGAGCCCTGCAACACCAAACCTGTTTCATTAAACAACCCTGGCCTCAAAAATGAGCCAGAGTCATTCAGGGAAATAGATTTGGTTCTACAGGGCTCCCTCCCATAGGAGCACCATATAACCAGTGCCATCTATATGAATGGTGCTGTTAGGCAGCGTCATTCAAGCAGAGTGCTGCAGAGGAAGAAGAAGAGGTAGATGATGGTTGCAAAGGTAAGTGAACATTAAAATATAAAGGCCGGAAATGGAGAATGGGCACACAGAAGGGGGCAGATATAGAGGTTTGACACATATAAGGGGCAGAAATGGAGGCTGGACACACAGAAGGGGCAGAAATGGAGGCTGGACACATATAAGGAACAGAGAGGGAAGCTAAGCACACAGAAGGGGCAGAAATGGAGGCTGGACACATATAAGGAACAGAGATGGAAGCTAGGCACACAGAAGGGGTAGAAACAGAGACTGGACACATAAGGGACAGAAACGGAGACTGGACACATATAATGGACAGAAATGGAGACTGGGCACGTATAAGGGACAGAAATGGAGACTGGGCACATATAAGGGACAGAAATGGAGACTGGACACATATAAGGGACAGAAATGGAGACTGGACACACAGAAGGGGCAGGAATTGAGGCTGGACACATGCAAAAGCCGATAGTTAGGCACACACAAGGGGATGGAAATAAATGGCTGGATGCATACCTATTAATAATTACAAAAAAAATGATGGCTAGACTTTGCTAGGTCTAGAGATGTCTCTATCAAAGAGTTTTATGTTTATGGAGTTTATGAAGTACTTTATATGAAACCTTTTTTTTAAATAAAATCTATATGTATCTATCTATGGCCTGCAATGTAATTGTAATGATTATAATGTCATTGATTATATTTGGATGCAATCATGTTATGAGTTGCACTAACTTTCATGGCACACAACTCACTAGGAATACATAACATCACTGAGGCAGAGGTTATAAAACAGAACACTGAATTTACAGATGGAAGGTGTGTAAATGCCAGGTTCACTTACAACCAACATTCAAATACTCACCAAACGAACTTAAGGGATTAATCTGTACAGAACACCTTATATACAATATTTAGCATTAGAATTAGCAGCACAGTCCATAAAAAGCATCCGAGGTTGAAATGTTTAGAGGTGGAAGGAACATCCTGAGCCTGGAAATGGAATGTAAAAGTAGAAATGTAAACAAACAAATGAAATATAACTGTACCAGCTTTAATGTCATTACACACAGCTAATGTGATTGAGACTTCGTTATGGGAAAAAGTCAACCTACATGTTATACAAGTAGGATTTCGTTCATTCACAACAAAGATTAACCCAAATACCAAACAAGGGCTTAAAATTCCGTTAATGCTGAGATTTTGCTATCAGGAGCTCTGTGTCTTTTATTTTATTTTTTTACAGCAATCTAGCTCAATTAAATAGCATACCCTTCAACAAGACCCATTCCATTAGGTACAAAATACTCTGCTACTCAGTTTCCAACTGTCAGTTACTATGGTAACCACCTTTGTTGAAGAGACAAATATTTTAAAATATTAGTTCATTCATTTAAACCAGGTGAGTGACAGCTGGAAGCTCAGGAGCAGATTAAATTGTACCTACGGAATGGGTCATGTTGGTGGGTCTGAAATAGTGACCAAAAATCTAAACCATGGTTAAACGGCAAAACTATTTTGAAATGCGAGGGAAGGCAAATGTAAACTGTGAACAAACAGACTAAGGAAGAGAGCAACCAATCCGATTCTAGCGGACTTTTTTTTTTAGTATGTATTAAAATAAAAGCTAGAATGTGATTGGTTGCTAGGAGCAAAATCTTCACTTTTGCTTTCCCGCAACTTAGTAAATCTGGCCCTTAGATTTCATAGGTGAAGTTTCCTAGCTCAACCATAATTTACAGATTACTCACAAAGCTTCACAGTTCTATGTGCAAAAGGAAATTATTTCCACTGCATGCAAAATAATTGTAACCCTCACAATACAACATAGTTTTGCTCAAGCATACAACTTCCACCTGTTTTGCCCTTAACAAAAAGGTGTAAGTGCAGCCTCTAAGTGGGTACTGAAAGGTCCACTTATAACACTTTCTGGGTGTGTAGAAATAGACACCTTGAAAAATTGGCAAAATAGATGTCAATCAGAAATCCTGCTATAAATAATCCTGCTATGAATTCTGAAAAAAATAATATGTATGTTTTCTTCAAAGAGCATTCAATGACAAAAAAATGAAAAAGAGTAAACTCCATTAACTTACAATTCCACAAGAATGATTTTATCCCTTACATTTTTACTGCAAAGTGCAGTAGGTTCACATCAGAGATGTAAAGCTAACAAATGTTACATGTAAACATTTAACATCCAGTAACACACAGCAGAAATAAGGTAATACAATGCACACACAACCATTCCACTACTTTAAACTTTTACAAGTTTAGCAAAGTGTTACAGTTATTCACTGATGAAATAATGTTTACAACATTCTAAAGCATACACAATCCTATAGTTTCCATTACACAGTATATGGTTCATTAGCCAGTTCAGGACAAGTGGCTTCAAAACTGATATTTGTGACAGATTATTAGGCAGTTGCAACAAAAAAAAGTCAAAAACATTGTTAATTCACACACATCCTATTAATAACATACTAAGTCAGTGGTTCCCAAACTTTCTCAGTTCGAGGCACCCTTAGGGTCTCCATATTTTTTTCAAGGCACCCCTAAGACAAAAATAGCATACAATACAATTGGAAATAGAAACATTCCGAGGCACCCCAGTGAGAGCGTCACAGCACCCCAGGGAGCCGCGGCGCACAGTTTGGGAATCACTGCACTAAGTAAAGGCAGGCATTACAACAAAATGAAAACCAATCACCAGAATATATTAAATTATTAAACATTGCACACATGGCTCTCTTACCTCTCTATCAGTTTGTGAATGTCCAGTCTTTTATTACAGTGACAGTGGTTGTGCCCAAGTATAGATCAATACAGAATATACCGCCATTATATCAGTAAATGTAAATAAATGAATGCATCTGAATGCATCTTATTGAATTTATTCTGAAAAAAAAATAATGATATATATATATATATA
>WWET01000108.1:544343-569108 GCA_011038615.1 Limnodynastes dumerilii
CTCAGACCCGGCTAAAAAGAAGGGTTTTTGCCGGCTTTTTTAAAAGCCGGCTTCACCCGTTCACACTGCGGTGAAAAGCCGGCTATTTAAATAGCAGCCGGCTTGTAAAAAAAAAAAAAAAAACCGGGGTTTTCAGCGCAGTCTGAACACACCAGGCTAAAATTTTAAAAATTTTGCCCACTGCCTAAAAAGCTGGCTTTTTAGGCAGTGGCAATCTGAACACGGTATAAGTCGGCTGTGCGTTTGTACTGCACGGTACAGTGACGTCAGCATTGCAATGCAGCCAACAGCTGCTGCGTGCCGATGAGGAAGTCATTTTCCATGGACAGGTCGGGCCTCTTTAATATGCAAGATGGGTGGGGATAGGAACGCAGTAAGGGATTTCCCAAGCCCCTGTGCACGATCCTGCATTTGTTATATGGGCCTTCCACATGCAGGCTCTTAAGGTAGGGTTATGCAAGTGGAAGGGCCGTATGTGCAAGGGAAGTGCAGGGTGTGTGTACTCCCCTTGCATGTGCAGAATATAGGATCATAAAATCTGCTCGTTAGTCTCCATCTCAGGCTAACGCTGACCATACACAGGGTCAATTATCGATCCCGCCAGGGAAATGTCCAGTTATCGGCACCGTACACCTCTCTTGCTGGGACTGATAATCCTAGCAAAAGAGGGAGGCACTTAAAGAATAGGCAGCCATTCAGTAAGCTAATTGGTAAGCTTAAATTATCGGGCGCTAGCGATTTAAATCAAACATGCCAGATAATTGTACTAGAGCGTTTCTGGTGCATTTATCTGGCGTTTTAGACCTAAGAGCGATTTAGAGTGATTATTTGCCCGATCAACCAATAATTGGATGAATGCTCCAGTGTATGGCCAGCTTAACATACAAAATCTATGCTTATTTCTGGATCCAACCCACATGCCAAAATATGCCCATTGTTATGCAAATCAAGAGAAGCGGCACACCAGCTGTCCTTATTAGTGTCCTGTTTTACCTTTTCAGCCGTTTTGCTGAAATGACTTCTAGCTACTGCATTACTATCATATTTATACTATACATTAGTTAATTATTATCAGTTCTGACATCCTCATAGGCTAGACATACCCTATATTGGTGTGTATTACATGCATTGAGCTATTCCTATAACAGTAATACTTTTAAAAGGATGTAATTAATTATACTTCACAGACCAAAAATGTTCTGCAACATGGCACTGACTTTGTGAATGGAAAGGAGTGTGGCGTTTTGTATGTTTGATAATCTGCAAATATTAAAAGTTCAGATGTATTCTATCACCGTCTTCCCCCTACCATCACATAACATAACATTTCCTCTCTGTATGACTGTAACACACTGTATACTAGAACCAATGGAAGTTGATCCACTCTTCAGTATGTTCAATTATATAATTTGTATTATATAGAGTAAATATCTCCAATGATGGTTAGTTTATTAAAGTCAGATATCTTTGACATGTATAAATAAAGCAGCTTTGTTCTTTGTATCGTTATGGAATTCCCTGGTGTCCTCTAATATCCTTATGCACATACAGGAGACTTACAGTCAGTGAATGGGAGATTTAAGTTCCCTGAGCAAAAGAGACTTGGAATTAATTTCATTTCTGTATGAAATAAATGTAATAAACCTCCTACATGTTTACATTGTGTACACTGTGATCTATAACATTTTTGTGCTTGTATATATAATATAGCCTCATTTTTCTCTCCTTCTCCCATGTATATGCATTTTATAGGATCATGCTGTGTGTGGAATGGAATCATGTGGCAGAGATGTGTCTTTACCTGGATGATCTGAGCGAGGAGAGTAGGATACTTTGTCTTTGTTCCAGAGCTTTTGTGAAGTAAGACATCACTTTTTTTTCCCCTATCTTCCTCAAACATTATAAATATAGATTTGTGGCTTTTCCCTTGGATTGTAAGTGTCAATAGACCGGAGTCATATATTCCGTATGGTAGCCTCTGCTGTGGAGTCTGTCGCATGGAATGTGTGATCCACAACCCGGCATGTGGGAGAACAAGGCTGCTCTCCTACGTGTGGATTGGAAATCCATTATTCTGCATGGAAACCCTTTCGTGCGGAGTATTGAATTGTATGTTAGGGCTTAGCCAATCCCTTACTGTACAATTTGAATGCTTATGACCCAGTATAAGCAACAGTAAAATGGCCTCAGACTGAACAAACCCTTCATCTCTAACATTTTAATTTAATGAACCGGTAAATAAATGCGGATAGAACATATGGAAACATATTTTTCATGATGGCATAAGAACATCCAGATGCCCACAAAAGGGACATTTAACGATCAATAGTATTTTGTAGCAGTGCCCTCTAATATCCTTATAAACATGCTTACAGTGAGTGGATGGGAGTTTTAAGTTCCCTGAGCAGGTTTACTTATGCTATGTGGTAGGGAGGATATATGCAGTATAGTGAGTGTATGATAAGCGCTCTCCATACTATCCAGACTTCAGCAATGATCCCTTCCCTGAATGAACACAGTGCGTGTGTTCTAAACTGGGGTCAAGTAGCATTTCTTCGTGTACATCTCCTCCCCCACTCAGAAGGTTGGTTCCAGCAGGGATCAAACATTAGATCCACCCTGCCACTGTACCAGGAGCTCTGAGCATAGTGGCATCTGAAGTCTGGATCCAGTCCATAGTTTGAAAATGAAAGGGATTTTGGATGGCACTGTTTTTTAGGATTTGAGAAATGATATAGATATATTATGCTGGTAGTTGTTGCATGTCCAATTCCTTCTGTCTTGGCTGCAAGCTATGCTCTTCTGATTGTAGGGTGTTATGCTTACCGGATTAAATCATTTTATTCTAAAAATTCCACCTATTCATTAGGTTAACTTTATTATATCATTATTTCCAGATTTAGGACCCTTTCCTAATAACAGTTTGAAATCCATCTTCACCCCCCTTGGATTAGTGTTTGTTGGTTATATATTAGTTCCATTCCATGATGTCCATACTCCTCCTCTGTGTCCAGCGAATAACGATGATGTTTAAAACACCCAAGCCCAGTCAGAAAGAAGACATAAGAGTTAAACATTTTTTTCTATTACTTCTAGTGATCGGAACCTCTACTGTTTGGGGTTGAAAGGAATTGCCAGTAATCAGAAGCGTGATATTACAGGTAAGGGTTACACAGGAAATGTGCATTTGCTTCTGTCAGCCTGTTCTACATATTTGTTAGGACATGACTCTCTACACAAGGGGCTCTCAGCCAGTGGTTCTTGTTATCCATATTGGAGCTTTTCCTGGGGATGCAGTTTGCAGTACTAAAGTACCAATTTCAAAATACAGGCACCCGCAAGCTTATTTTTGACTGTCTCTATTCTGAAAATATAGAAAGAAAGAAAGTTTCACTAATGAATGGTTAAGTAGGATGAACGTGCTTACCTATTCATTAATTCGGAAACCGATTCCGCAGACCCAACGCCCCGCCACACCGGGCCGGACAAGTGAGTATTATAGGGAAGTCTATGGGGAGACTTAGGGTTAGGCTGTGGGGAGGGGAGAATTAAGGTTAGGCTGCGGGAAGGGAGTCTTAGGGTTAGGCTGCGGGAAGGGAAGTGTTAGGGTTAGGCTGTTGGAAGGAGAGGGTTAGAGTAATGGAAGGGGAGGGTTAGGGTAAGGGTTAGAGTTACTTTAATACTCACCATTTGCCACTGCATGTTCGTCCTTTGAAGAATCGATTGCTTCTCGGCAACTTCGGATATGCCTGGTGTATATATTCTAACCGCATACCAACACCCTGACATCCTGATATTATGGTGGTTAACTGGTACTTCCCAAAAAAACTGCATCTGAAAACCTTGCTCCTCAAAAGGGAGGGTGAAATCATTTACTGATAAGAGCTTATATGTAAGATCTGTGTTATTGATGTCTTGGGACTGTGTCCTCAGTTAAGAAAGACAGACGAGTTACATGCATTTTCACGGTAAATGGAATTCTGCATCGGAACACAGTCGACTGATGTTGCGTTCAGCGCTGAGTTCAGTCTCTGCGTGCAGGGTAGTCCCTCTAACCATGAGTGGTGGGTGGGGTTAGCGATGGTAATCGTACAGAAATGGCTTGGATAAGTCCTTGCGCATGATCCAGTATTACGCACACACAGCATTGTATGCGGCATACTTAAGGAATTTGCAGAATTTAGGATAGCAAATGCCATAAGTTTGCGTCCACAATAGAGGCAAAGGGCTGGATCCAGACTTATGAAGGATCTTGAAATTAAGGACCTTATTCACACTTAAGAATCTTCTTAAAATAGGAACTTAAAAGAGGGAGGTGGTGTGAGAGGGAGTCTTAAGAGAGGTTTATTTATTTATTTTTTTTTATTGGGCTGGATCCAGACTAATACCCCTTTCACATCACCATGAAATACCCGGGATTTTCGCCAAAAACCCGGGTCTCGGCAAAATCCCGGGTATTTCGTAGAGATGTGAAAGGTGCACTTCCGGTGGACCCGTGTCAGAAGACCCGGAAATTCAACCCGGGTAAAAAGAAGGGTTATTCCCGGTGTCCGACACGGGTAGGGGTGCAGTGTGAAAGGTGCTACCCGGGTTTTTCAACCCAGGTAGCACCTAACGCACCTGATTGGTGTAATTTAAGTTCTTATTTTAAGAAGATTCTTAAGTGTGAATCAGGTCCTAAGAGAGGAAGGTTACACCTGGGCAAAACCATGTTGATTTCAGGGGGAGTCAAGTTAATTGTACTCTTTGTATGCAGGGATATATCTATGAATTGCTTACTGCACACAGATACTGACCAGCTTTACTATCACACTGTTATTTACACTTGTGCTGGGAAACATCACCTCTCAACGATAATAATAACAGATGGAATATGACTCCCCTGCAACCAACATGGTTTAGCCCAGGAGTAACTTTCCTTTCTTAATTTCAAGCTCCTTCTTAAGTCTGGATCCAGCCCAATAAAATAAAAAAATTAAAAAATAAACCTCTTAAGACTCCCTCTCACAGCACCTCCCCCTTTTATTTTATGAGTGTCCTAGGGCTTCTCTGACTCAAGAATTAAAATACGCACAGACTTCTCACTACCCCACCCTCCTTGTTTCATTTAAATCCCTCCCCAACTCACTCTTCTTAAAAACTCCCAGAGGCTGCTGTGGAACACCTCTTTCTTCTTCGGAAACTACATGCAGTCTTAAAGGACCACATGTAGTCAATCTACGTACTCAAGCAGCATGTAGGTTGTGTAAATGACCTGTTAAAACTGCAGCAGCATTGATGTTGGATAAATGTAAGATTGAATCATGCCACATGGTCATGGTTTGTATATTCATCTTGCAGATTGTGAAGAAGATGATGAGGAGGAAGAGGAAGTAGAAGTTGCTCCTGTAGCTGTCCCATCTGACCCTAATCTCTCTGATCTTCCTGATGATGACATGGGACTGGACTCCGAGGCCGAGCTCATGTTACAAATGGGTCTTCCAGTGCAGTTTGGTGGATCTTCATATGAGAAAAATTTTGTGGTGAGATGGGACTTTTTCTTCTTGCTTTATTATTATTAATTATTATTATTTTTAATAATTATTTGTTTTGGTGATCTCTTTTAGCCCCCAAACAATTATATAAAAGAACAAAAAACTTGGAAGAAAAAAAAGAAAAAGTCAAGACTAAGAAATGAGTGTGCCCAGGAAAGTGTGGGTAAGGTAACGCATGGCGCGAACATTGCTTGTGAAGATGAAGTTGAACCTACAAGCACTGAGCTCCCTGAGAAAAGAGACAGCCCTACGTTTCCCTTTCAGGAACCAATCACTGCAGGGTGTGATACACAGGAGAGTTGGGAACACTACTGGAATCAGTATGGACAAGAGTTACTATGGAACGATTGGGTTGAGAAACACCCAGGAATATCCGAATCAAGTGAACCACATAAAACAGATCCATGGAGTTGCCCTGAGACAAAGGATAAGTGGGATAAACATTATAATGACTCGTACTGGCGCTATTATGAGCAGTTCCACTACTGGACACAGCAGGGGTGGTCCTTTGCACCCATAAACTCTGTAGTACAAACTGCGGATGATGCACAGCCCACAGTCTCTGCACAGTCCCTGCACGTACCTCTAGCTTTGGTAGACGCTATCGATGACCATTGTGAGGACATTGTACATAGTCTAAAGGAGATAAATCTTGATAAAGAGGAGGCAGAGCGGGACAGTAAACCCTTAAGTGTTATTTATGAGAGTAATCAGTTGCAGAACCTAGAGAGCACTGAAACTCATTGTCCTTGTGATCCTGATCAGAGCAAACCCAGAGATGCACACTCTGAGGATAGGGATGTATCATCTGGACATACTGCTGCAAGCCAGCCAGGTCTGTAAAATTAGCACCTATTGATTTTACTAATAGCTAATTTATTGGCAATAAAATGTAGGAAATAGCCTTGGTTTGTTTTTCATTAAAACAATTTATAAACGAGAAGAAAGCTTCTTGTGATTAACGGCCGGACTTTTTCCTCGTTTCCTGCAGCCCTGGCAATTTGTCAGAGAGTAGTCTCCTGTGAATTGTGTTTTCTGTAATTATTAACATTTCCAACAATATTATGATTGTTAGCACTGTAAAGTGTAGCACTAGCCAAGACGGCGGCTCTCTACACTGTGAAATGAGCACTGTGATGAACTAAGGCTGGGTTTTATTATGATCAGTGTGTGAGGTGTTTCCGGGATTCAACGCTGGTCAAGATATAATTCATAATTGTCATTTTTTTTACCCCTTTTTCTTTTTTTACTTTATACATCTTTATGTCAAACATTGTTTCTACAATCTGGGTCTACTGCTGGGTAAAGCAGCCATTTTGCCCTGTAGTTTTCAAGTTACAGACAGATTATTGGCCCGATTCATTTAGGTCCGTGCACTGCATTAGATAGGAAAAAGCTTGCAGTGCGATTTTTCCTGTATATTACTGTAGCAGATTTTTACGCTCACCTAAAAAAAATTGGACAATTAGCACATGACGCATGTGCAAGGCTAATTGATTTGTGCCCTATAAGTAATACAGTGGTGTAAAAATAGAACAGTGAAATGTAAAACCTATATTGTTATTGTTAACGTTTGTTTTTCATTTCTACAGTGTCGCAGTTGGGTTTAGGGCAAACACTACAAGTCAGCCAAAAGACAAGTCTCAATGAGGAGAGTGATGGTGATGACGGGGACCCCCCAGAGTGCAGACCAGTAAAGATTAAGAGAAGGTATGAGTACACTATTTTTATTTACTTCTTCTCCGTTAATGTTATTTACAAAATGGAGTGTTCATGGCCACATACACTGTACTTGCACCAGCAGTATTGGGTAATTGACCACATATCACAATGTGTAAATATTGAGCAGTGGAGCTGTATGATTGCTCTTCTCTTGTATCTGCTTATGTTTTGAGTAACTACAACTTAAGCCTGCCACACACTATGCAATATCCATGCGACTATTTCTCCAGCTGCTAGGCATATTGGATAGTACACACACACTATGCAATATCCATGCGACTATTTCTCCGGCTGCTAGGCATATTGGATAGTGCACACACACTATTTAATGTCCATGCAACTATTTCCCCGGCTGCTAGGGATATTGGATAGTGCATGCATACTATGCAATTAATGTAACTCTAGTTAAATTAACATAGCAGATGATTTTGATGCATGGAGTATGTGGGAAACTGTTACTTACCGGTATTATTAATGCTTCAGACAGCCAGGAGGGTAAGTTGTCTCCTTTGGCTGAATTTTTTTAATCTTATAACTGCTGATCACTCTTTTAATTGATTCAAGTCAAAGACCAAAAATTTTGATCGATTTTTAGTTAATGGAAGAAGTAATTCATGTTTTAATTAAGTTTCTGTGTGCAAAAATATGTTCTGTGAATGATGTCAAATATTGTTAAATCATTTATTTTGATGAAAATTAAATGAATTGTTTTCCAAACAGTTCAAAATAAATGCTAGGGGAAAAAAAGGTAGCAAAATCAGTTTAATTGCCTTCTGTACCGATGAGAAGACATTACTGGCTATAGCTGCTGTTTTTGTGTTATATAAGCCTCAGCCAGTATCTGTACACCTTCAGCGATATCAGTCAGATGGCATGTTTTGAGGATGCAACCAGACTGTTTTGCCAGAAGCCAGTAAGATCGTAACGTGTGTAAACACACTTCCATCCATGATGTACCATCCTAGTAGGATTGGAATAGAATTGTTGGAACATGGCGGCCAATTTGTTTATCATGTGAGTGTGTTTTAAGACTGTTTTGTCAGCGCTCCAACATGTCAGTCCAGCATCCACCTTTAATTGAACCAATTAGCAGATTATCGACTGATTGGCCCAATAACTGTATACTGTGTACCCGACGTTATTGTCTGTATGGTAAACATTTTCAGTGTGTTGCATCCCCATAGGCATTAATGCATTATGTGATTTTATATGCTCTGTTATTTTCAGTCATGAACTGGACGCAGATGAGAACCCATGTAAGGTGCTTGTAGAAGCCTCCACTATCTTGGGACTTAAACATGGCACAGGACAGAAGTAAGGGAAAAAAAAAGATTGTGCGGGATAGTGGAATATAATGTGTATTTGTACGTTATATTAACAACACTGATCCATGGTGTATTTTTATCATCATTCGGCTGTTTTCAAACTCCTTATTACTTGCAGATTTGTTATTTTATTTTATTTTTTATGACGATAAAAATCTTTAGCTTATTCAGAGCAGGGAATATTTCAGACAATAGTTGAAGTAAACAAATGATGAGAATTGTAGTGTCATTCATTTATTTGTGTTTAATAAAGCTCCAGTAAGTAAAAAAAGGTTTATCTGCTATCACTACAGGTATGGAGGAATCTCACATTTCAGACGTCGAACCTTACGCTACCTGGAGAAAGGTGTCAAGCAGCGCTCTCTCTTCCTTGACATGCACAGACCAGTAAATGTAAAGAACAGACACATCTTTTTCTCAGAGGAGTCTGAAGTGAAACAAAGAAAAAGTAAAACACTGAGCAAGGTAGAAAACGGCTCCGATCCATGATGACTGCTTGTTAATCTCCATGCCCCTCATGCTGCTGTTTAATATGTATAGCTGTAGGAAAATTGGCACACGGTAGGAGAGTTAGGTTTTTTTTGAGGGTGCCATTAATATATATAATTATACATATATCTTAATGGGGAAAAATGTACACCACAGCAGTTATATTATATTTATGTAACCCTATTTCTAAAACTATAAGTATTACCAGCTTTAAGATTACTTGTATACTATATTGTAGGGGTTACTTATACTTTATTGTATGGGTTACTTATATACTATATTGTAGTGTTACTTATATACTATATTGTAGGGGTTACTTACATACTATATTGTAGGGGTTACTTACATACTATATTGTAGGGGTTACTTGTATACTATATTGTAGTGTTACTTGTATACCATATTGAAGGGGTTACTTATATACCATATTTTAGGGGTTACTTATATACTATATTGTAGTGTTACTTATATACTATATTTTAGGGGTTACTTATATACTGTATTGTAGGGGTTACTTATATACTGTATTGTAGGGGTTACTTATATACTGTATTTTAGGGGTTACTTATATACTATATTTTAGGGGTTATTTATATACTGTATTGTAGGGGTTACTTATATACTGTATTGAAGGGGTTACTTATATACTATATTTTAGGGGTTACTTATATACTATATTGTAGGGGTTACTTATATACCATATTGAAGGGGTTACTTACATACTATATTGTAGGGGTTACTTATATAACATATTTTAGGGGTTACTTGTATACTGTTTTGTTTAAAATGTTATTGCCTGATTGTGGATCTCTGTGTTTATATATTATATTTCCTCTTTCTCTGATGTTCCCATGTGGCTTCTAAATTGTATTGTAAATTTAGTATAGTAAAAGTTAAGTTTTAACCCTATCTGTCTGATCCGTATCCAATTTTGATAGCAGGTTTATGCTGCAATTGTTTCATTTCTATGACTCCTAATTCAGTTCATTGAGCCACAATTGATACTTATTGTGGTTATTACTGGATATGATTATTAGCTTGAATGTACAATATGTATAAATATGGTTCATTTTGCAGTTTGTGTAGTGTAAGACCGATATGGGCAGAAATGTATTGTAGGCCAAAGTATGGGTATATGGTGAATGAGTGGCGTGTATTCTCAGTCTTGACTCTCAGTTATAGCGATCTGGTAAATGTGTGGCATGTATTCTCAGTCTTGACTCTCAGTTATAGCGATCTGATAAATGTGTGGCATGTATTCTCAGTCTTGACTCTCAGTTATAGCGATATGGTAAATGTGTGGCATGTATTCTCAGTCATGACTCTCAGTTATAGTGATCTGGTAAATGTGTGGCATGTATTCTCAGTCTTGACTCAGTTATAGCGATCTGGTAAATGTGTGGCATGTATTCTCAGTCTTGACTCTCCGTTATAGCGATCTGGTGAATTTGTGGCATGTATTCTCAGTCTTGACTATTAATTATAACAGTCTTACAATTTATGCTGATTATAGGGTTGATCCAAAGCTGAACTTGCAACCATTTTGCAGGTGTAAGTGTAAACCTGAGCATTTCTGTGGGAAAACCACTGTTGAATTTTAAAACAAGAGATTGATGGGCTGTGAAATTATAGCTCAGATCTACCCTTAGCTTGATCATCTAAGTCTAGTATTTGACTCACAGTTGGTACCTTTTGAGAACTCTCTGTCAGACTAGCTAGCTGAATAACTGATCTAATTTAAGCAACCACACTGCATGTAAATCCTCCACTCAACTTCTCTCTATAGAGACAACACTAAAATCAATAAACTGGGCAGCTGATCTTTGTTATGTTCAGGATTGTAATTAACTGACAAACTGCAACAGGAAACAACAAATACCTGATCTGCTGAGCTGTATAAAACCCAACTCCCTGAACTTCAGATCTATGGATTCTAATAAAGCAAACAAGTGTTACAATTTATATTTTATGTATGCGATAATGAAATCTGTAACTATGTACTTTATTGTACACAGGATTAGTGCTGGATTTAGGGAGCCTGCATGCTGAATACTACATGGAATAACTTCACGTTATATTCCTGCAATCAGTGATGCAATATTTATTGAATATTCATAGTGTATTGTGTTTTTGTCACTGTGTATAATGTTGAGCGTTCGTATGCTTGTCTATACAGGAATGATGGATCTGTAATTATTATGTGCTCTTTTTTTTGTTAGGTTCAGACCTTTTTGAAAGGGGTTATAGAACCCACTGATGATGTAATGGATGGAGACGCTGACCTGGCAGATGTTGAGGACTCTGGCAGCAGTTCTGATTCTGAAGAACCAGACCATACCGATGCTAAAGAAACCATCGATGACTGTCAGCAGTCTGATGGTGAAGAACCTTCTAATGGACAGTACCATGAAGATGTAAATGAACTATCTGAATTACGAGAGCCTGTTCATACTGAAGCACAACCTAACCTGAAAGACGGCTCCAGTCAGAGTCAAGACACAACGTGTGCTGTGCCCTCTAACACCATCTGGTGTTCAGTGGAAGCAATCACCCCGGAGCAGCAACCAAGACAACTTGTCTCTCTGGACATACCAGACTATCTACTGGGCGATACAGAAGAGACTAAAAACAGTTTGTATTTTTATTTTTGTACTTCCTCTAAATAATTCTTTCGCAACTTAATTTAGGCAACAGGGGCCGTATTCAGAGATCCGTTTTTGCGAGAATTTCCATGCGTATTTTTAGGATCGGATGAACTGCGCATGCATAGTAACTTTATTTACGCTGTTGACGTTGAATTTACGCACGCAAGTCCATTGGGCACGTACTTGTGAATCGCACTTGGAGCCTGATCCAGATCTATGGGCGCCTTATGGCCGCCATTGTAGCGGTGAGTGCACGCCCCATGCACTCCCCCCTGACAGGTGTAAACCGGGACAATTACGTGTCCGGATTCCTACCCTAAAGTTTACAATCAACTATGCGGCCTTACGGGGGAGATACGGCATGCGTGAAGGGGGGGAAAGCCCCCTTTTCATAACAGCCATCGGCTGTAACTATACGCCGCTGTATGAAGGTTGTGCGCAAGCCGGCCATAATTCCCTGGGCAGCCGTAGTTCTGGATATGGCCCTTGGAGACACATGCGGAGGGGTGTGGTTGAAATCTGTACGGGCAAAGTTACGTGAAAGTGGGTGGGGGAGGCATTTAAATGAGCATTTGAGGGCGCGGTTAGTTAGATACACATGTACGGAAGTATTATACGCACCTAAGAGCACACGTATAGCTAGAGGTGCTCTATGGGTGTTGCCCTGCAACATTCGTGTGTATAATTGCGTACCTTTAATTGACGGATTTCTGAATACGCCCCCCGGTCTCTAGCTTTAGATCTCCAACAGCAAAAGTATACCAGGCAAAGCATTGTGGGACTTGTCGTTTGACAACTCCTCAAGTACTGCAGGCTGCCTGCTATAGATCATGTCAAGTAGAGAATGCTGGAGCGTTACTGATCTGGCTACACAGTCACATGACTGATTACCTAGCCATAGTCCAATAAATTAGGATGAAATGCATTGCAAGCTGTTTCTTCTTTACAGACTCCAGAGATGGTGACAAGGGCAAAAAGAAAAAAAAGAGTAAAAAGAAAGCACAGGCTTTGCCTCCAGAAATTGCGGCAGATCCGCATCTTGCCAAGTACTGGGCACAGCGTTACAGACTCTTCTCTCGCTTTGATGAAGGGATTAAACTGGATGAAGGTAGGATGATGACGATCTTTAATCTCTTTATAGGGACACCACATTGGCGTCTTTTCAAAGAAATGACCCGTCTAAGTCACCGTTCTCTCTTCCAAAACATCAAATAATGGTCCGGATTCACAGTTACGTAGTCTTCGTTTTACATGCGTAGTAGCTCAACTCTTAAAACAAATTACGTAAGGAGAAAACGACGTAACTGTGAATCCGGACCAATGTTTTAGGTTTTCTTTTTTACAGAGTTCTTTTTCATAACTAAATCCTGAAAAGAAAGTGAATACGGAGCTTGAGATATGTATAAATGTTGAAATGAGCTACACAAGAGTTATAAATCTTCTCATACAGAATATTATGTATTAAGTTGCCTGAATCTGTGTTATTACATCTATACAAAGTGATCATTAAGTTTATACATAGTTCTTCACACAACATTTTTCATGACTTCTTTGTTTGTCTTATTCAGCTAAAAAAAACAAAAACGTAAAACAAATGTTTTCATATAGAAACTTGCACTGTGTAAACATATCAAACAATAATAGAAATAATTTATAATATAAAATAGTTCATATTATTTTTATATAGAAGTTTGAGTTTTTTTGGGAAATCTAAGCAGATGGCATGTTAGAACTTCAGTGTTTAATATTCTCATTTGTATTTTTTGGATACATTGGGCATGATCCTGCATTAATAAAGGGAGATGATTAGTCCCATTGTCATTCAGTGCTCAATAACATAATACTACAAACACAGGGCCGGATCCAGAACTACATCCGTCTTCCATAGACGGACGTAATTCAATGAACAATAGCTACTGCGCATGCATAGTAGCTATTGTACGTAATCTGCGTATCGTTTCATTATGTAGATTGCGTATATGCCGTCTCAAAGTGACATTTAGCTGCTGAAAAAGAACTGTGTCACAGTTTAGTAATGTCATTGGTGCAACTGAAGCTGTACTGTGTACATCAGTCATTGTATGTCCAATGAAACTAGGGTTCCTTTAAACCAGGTATAGGTATAACGTCCGTCTATGGAAGACGGACGTATTTCTGGATCTACCCCACAATTAGCATGTGTGCAATAGGTAATACTGTAAATAGGTTGTTTATAGTGTTCTGTACTGTGCTGTTAATATAATGTGTATTTTGCATATTGCTGTATAAACATAGGACTGTCAAGTTTTAAAGAATAAATCTGAACCTGTACAAAGCAACATGCAATGCAAAGGGCACACACTGAGTATGTTTATTGTTTTATATACACATTTGTGCTGGATCCAGACTTACTACAAGGGGTAAGTGGTGCCTGCGAGAGCGACACATTACCAGGATGGGTCTTGGATTCAGAATTTCATTCTGGTTTAACATTTCTCTGATGGGCAGGAAGTGTGTGGGAAAGGGGCGACACATTTACATTCCGTAGTGTTAAGTGCTGGTTTTTAGCCCTTACGTACATGGGGACAGTGTGGAAAACTTAAGTTAGGGTCCTGCAATCATAACTCGGTGCCAGCAAGGGAAGTAACCACTGCACACCCATATTGTATTTTATAATGCTGCAGGAATCTAAGCGCAGCAGTGGAGGTCTGGATCCGGTCCTATAGTCCTACACTGCATTTTGAGTTGGTCTAGCAAAGGTCACCTGTCATCTCCAATTGCCATTTGCCACCCCCTGAGGTTCAGCATAGTTTTTTTGCCCATATATTAAATAAGGCTGCCCGTATTACAGCTTTATAAGCTGACCAAGATAATACTGGGTCATTCCAATTAATCTCTGTGGGCTGGATCCAGAACAACGTCCGTCGCCCATAATACGTCCGTCAGATGCCGAAAATAGCTACTGCGCATGGGTAGTAACTAATTTACATAATCTACGTATCGTTTTGTTATGTAGATTGCGTATATGCGGTCTTAAAGTGACATTTAGCTGCTGAAAAAGAACTGTGTCACGGTTTAGTAATGTCATTGGTGCAACTGAAGCTGTACTGTGTACATCAGTCATTGTATGTCCAATGAAACTAGGGTTCCTTTAAACCAGGTATAGATAACCTGTGTCACTTCACATGATGTGAAACTACACTACCCATCATGCTTTGCCAGGTATCAGCTATGCTTATGCTGTTGGAGCATGGTTGGAGCTGTAGTTGCATAACATCTGGTATGTCAGATCAGGATACATTTTGGAGTTGTCCTAGTGGCTCTTAAGTTTAGAGCACAGGTAACCTGTGACAGCTCCAATATGTATCCTCCATAGTGGGGTAAACAATTTTTTTTCTTTCTCTCTAATCTTTCTATAACCTGATGCTTCACATATCGTACTACAAAAGTCACAAAATTCTGTAATCCACAGTTTGTCTTCAGCTGTTCTATAAGATATTCACATTCTCGCATTCCGTCCATTGCAGAAGGCTGGTTTTCGGTAACTCCTGAGAAGATTGCAGAGCACATAGCGGGTCGGGTAAGACAATGCATTGACAATGCTGTTGTCTTGGATGCTTTCTGTGGAGTCGGCGGGAATGCCATTCAGTTTGCATTGGCAGGAATGAAAGGTGAGCGTTTCCTTGATCACAGGCAGGAAAATAATTGTTATTTTGTGGTTTTCAGTCGTAGATTGATAATTTGAGACAAAATGTTTTCAAAAAATGATATCTCGTTGTTTACCTTCCACTTAGTATGTCATGTATGGTATTTGTAACTTTTCTCCTCCAAATACTCTAAGGAATCCTCTTCTGCATTCCTGACATACATTAGCCCGTGCTGATTGTATATATGGTTTCACAGTTGATTATCTATTGTGTAGATTAATAGATTAAATTAACCTGATGTTAGATCATGTTTAATGGGTCATGAATTGTTGGACCGTATTCACACTTAAGTGTCAAATAAGTACGCACGGATTCGCAAATATACACACCTAAGTGGCAGGGCAACACCCATGCCACTCCCCTCGCACTTAACAGATTTTAGAATACTTCCGTCACCTAAGGGCAACCTTAACTCTGCGTAAATTGCTTAGGCACCGCGCCCATATTAGGCCATTTAAATGCCTCCCTCCACCTACTTTCACATAACTTCTTAGGACTGGCATGCCCCTTCGGACGTATCTCGCTAAGCACGGATTTGAAGTCTGTGCCTAATGGATTTCCGTGGCCAAATCCTACGTAGCTTGCGTAAAAAATGTTACTACGCATGCACAGTTAATCCGATCCTAACAATACGCACGGAAAAAGCAGCACTTAAGTGTGAATCCGGTCCGTTGTGATTCATTTTTTTAGATTTTGGGAACCTTCATTTCAGACCTGATTTTAGTTCACACTCTTTCCCGCCCTGCTCCTCATTTGATTGTTTCCTTGCCTCCCCCCTTCATCACCTCTTTCCTGCGTTAAAGACTTCTCTCCTGCTGCCCCTGTCCTCTAGAAATCTCTGCCAGGCTCTATCAGAGTGTTGACCAGCAGGCAAAGCCTCAAACATGCCCTTAAAATATACCTCTTTCCTACCAGCTCTCCTTGCCCTAATAAATCCAGTTTTGACCTTGTATTATAATGTACATATGTTTCTCTTTCTGAAGTCATTGCTGTTGATATTGACCCAGTGAAATTGGACCTTGCTTACAACAATTCCAAGGTGTATGGAGTGGAGGACCAGATTGAGTTCATTCGTGCAGATTTTATGTGCGTGGCTCGCGATTTGAAGGCCGATGCGGTTTTCCTCAGCCCGCCATGGGGAGGCCCAAGCTATGTCAGCGCAGAGACCTTTGATATCAAAACCATGATGTGTCCTGATGGATATCCTTTTACAGAATGGTTAAAGGGAGTACATGATTTACAACTTTACTAAAACATCTGTAAATCTGTATGGTGCAGAAATGTCTCACAAACAAGCATCCAGCTCTAGGCTTACATGTCACTGAACATCTTCCTTTGTTGTTAATTTACTAAATTATTTCTAATCCCAGAATTCTTTGGGTTTTTTTGATTTTCAAAAAAATCAGAACATTATTATATTTTAGATTTACATTTAGGCTTTACACAAATCTGTTTGTTTAGAGTATTCAATTTTAATGCTTTTTATTTTTATATCACAGAACGGTAAGTCTATTATAATAGATGTTTCAACCCTGATGAGTTACTCATAATCAAGATGAAAGAGGAATTAGGAATCATCAAGGAAGGGTTAATAAAGGAGCGTTAATAATAAAATATAAAAGTAATAATAATACTTTATTTTTCCAGCCCTATTTCATTGTTATTATATCACAGTAAGTCTATTATAATAGATGTTTCAACCCTGATGAGTTACTCATAATCAAGATGAAAGAGGAATTAGGAATCATCAAGGAAGGGTTAATAAAGGAGCGTTAATAATAAAATAAAAAAGTAATAATAATACTTTATTTTTCCAGCCCTATTTCATTGTTTCCTTGTGATGTTTATTTTGTGATATATATATATATATGGGATATCTATAATTTCTGAGTTATCTCCATATAGTAGACATCTGCATTTGATTGATTTGAGTCAGTCAGTTTAGCATGTATTTTGTGATATATATATATATATTTCAGGGCTGAGGACACGGATTGCTGCGGTATACTCTGTGTCCAGATGTATGTATTAGTACAGGTGCACAGTAATATGCATTGGAGGGTCAGACACGGTGACCCCTGTATTGTGACCCTCATCTGATTACTGACCATGCTGTTTATGGTGTCCCCCCCTCCCCCCTTTCCCAGGCTTCAGCACCAGTCTATCGGGCAGAGCGGCATGAGGTCGTTGGCAGAGCCGGGGTGCCCTACACACAGCTCGGCAGAATCTCCCTCCACAGCGGCTGCCAGCCCGACCACCAGCGTGTCCAGCCTGGCAGAGCGTGCGGAGACTGGCACCTCCATCCTGTCCGTCACCTCCAGCGACTCGGAATGTGATGTATGATAGATAGGAGACACCAGTGACTGACCTTCCAGGGACATACAGAGAGGGACATCCGCACTCCTAAAGGACACGCATCTTTGCGCTTTTCAAGGACGCACGGACATTGCATGAAACATTTGTATGTGGGGACCTATTCTACACAGTTCTTACCCAGGATCATGAAGAGGAATCACACACATCCCAAGTCTTGTTTTTATTTCATTCTATTTTATTTTTTATTTTATTTTTTATTTTATTTTATTTTATTATTCATTAGATGTGTACTTGTAGCCACAATTCTAATCAAATTTAGATACTTATATGTGTGGACATTTATATACTTTTTCCCCTTTCTCAATATGAGTGCTGCAAAAACAGGCCGATGGACTAATTAATTATGCACCATCTGTGCAAAGGGGTATTTAAACTGAACAAGGCTACACATCCGGCACTTGCTCTCTGAGGAAACCGTTAAGGAGAAACGCGTAAGAGCTCTTGTCCGCCACTGCCTCATAGCCAATCCTGTACCCGGACCAGCAATTCCTCATCTGTTGTTTCTGGCTGATCGTTCTCATATACGGCCTTGACACGCTGTCAGCACTTTGAGAATTAATCTCCGACACCACCAATCACTTACTCTGGAGGGAAGAGCCTATTCAATGCAGGCTTAGGACACGCGGCGGCTGCAGACGCCGAAGCCTTTCATGTACTGCCGGACTAAGATATTTATTATGAATCGGTGATTACCTCTTGGAGCGGTAACTATTCTCTGGCATAGCCAGGACTTGCACTTTATTCATTCATTCATTATTCAACAATTATTGTTCATTATTTATTTATTTATCCATCTGCAATTCTACACTATCACCTTGTTGCCCATAGTACAGCAAGCTCTCTCCCGAACAGATACTTTTTCGTTACAGTAGCAATAACATTATTAGTTGTCTTCTCATACTCCAGTACTATATTGGAGTCCTGGCACACTTCTATAACAACTTTTTGGCCTGATTACTGACTCTATTTATGACCAGGAACAGCTTATGATACAAACTACGCAGCAGTACTGCTATATATTGCCTGGAATTGTTACCTCTATCATTTGTTGGCATATTGCATGCAATTCAATCACTAATCTGGGTGCTCTGATATTTGGCTTTTTAGCTATTTGTGGCTTTTTTAATATGTTATATTAAGTGTATATTATTATATATTTTTTATTTATCATTATATTTCTTATCCTGTGTGAGACAATTATTACTGTAATAAATATTGTTGCATTTTCTAATAAATCTCCTAGCGCTCTTTTTTCTATTTGTTGGTATTTTTCTAAAAGGGGTGGTCTCCCTTAAGTAGCAGCTGGAGATTTATTTAGGTTATATGCATCAGTCCCTATAGCGCTGAATTTTCTAGTTTCTTATAAAATAAACAGGTGAAAACACAAAAAGACTTACACACGAGAACCGTCTTGGGCGGGACAGACCAGAGATCAGGGTCACCTCTTCCGTTTGGAAGTTCCATGAAGTGAACCCCATGTATGTATCATACACACTTTTTAAAGACAAAACCTGCCCCTCTCCAGACAGCCCCCACCTTTGTGACACATGACAGTTTGGGGTCTGGAGAGAATCTTCAGAAATCTAGCTTTTATGACCCCCCTAATAAACTGATCCATTTACAACAGGGCCCTAACCTGACCACCTTGTTCTGCCCCACTACATTCAAGATATTTCCCTCAATCACCAGACCCTGGCCAAACAGAGGTCACTCTATATACAGATATTTAATTTGTACACATAATATTTGATTATATCCTGACACTAACCCTCCCATTCCACTAACCATAACTCTCCTTTCCCCATAGCCTGACCCTAACCCTTCCTTCCCCTCCACCTGACCCTAATTCTCCCTTTCCTGCAGCCTGATCATAACTCTCCGATTCCACAGCCCTAACCTTCCCTTCTCCACAGCCTAACCCTAACCCTCCCTTCCCCACAGCCTAGCCATAGCCTTCCCTTCCCCACAGCCTAACCCTGATCCTACCTTCCCCGCAGCCTTATCCTAACCCTAACCCACCCCTTCAATGGCCCTAACTAAAAGTCCCCGGAGAGGTTACTCACCTATCCTGCGGGTCCAGCGGCACTTCCGAAAAATTAATGGGAGAGTATGCCGACCGGCATTCAGAAAAAGAAAACATGGCTGCTATTCGAAATAGAGACAGGTGAAAAAGAACTTTGGGCTGTTTCTCCTTCTGAAAGACAGTTATCGAACTGGGGAGTACCACTGCGCCAGAATATAGCGTTGACGCCAATTTTAGTACACCTTCCAACCGATTTAGGAGCAACTGTTCCTATGTGTGGGCCACAATAGGGGAGGAGCTTATGGAAAAGGAGTGTGGTTTGAGCAAATAAGGTCAGTTGTGTGCAGAGTTTGGACGGAATGGGGGCGGAGTTTATTTTGAATGACGTTAAATGCTGCTATTATTAATAAAAACTGTACATATCGTCAAGCATGTGCGCTGTATGCTATATATATTGCCGTAATATATGATCATCTATATTTTTTAAATAGTCTTTAAAATAAACTCTCCTTTACCCCAGTTTTTCTATTTTTTACAAAATGTGATAAACATTTATAATTATTATCATTTTCTTAACATTTTGCATTCTATTAAACAATAATGTTTGGGATTAGGGTCACTGGTGACACCGCAAAAAACAAAATAATTAGTTTGTTATATTATTCATTAATAATAAAAACAATTATTATTAAAATGTTGACAGTCTCGTAACATACACACAGGAAAGAGCATGTACAGCAACACTGCCCAGTAACACACTATACCATTCTATCTGTAACATACACACAGGATAGAGAATGTCCAGCAA
The DNA here is from genome assembly GCA_011038615.1 of Limnodynastes dumerilii. Classification (NCBI taxonomy): domain Eukaryota; kingdom Metazoa; phylum Chordata; class Amphibia; order Anura; family Limnodynastidae; genus Limnodynastes; species Limnodynastes dumerilii. The sequence continues at coordinate 564,952 of WWET01000108.1, forward strand.
CACTGCCATTACAAGTAACACACTATACCATTCTATCTGTAACATACACACAGGATAGAGAATGTCCCAGCAACACTGCCATTACCAGTAACAGACTGTACTGTTCTATCTGTAAAATAAAAAGCAGAAATATCTGTAAATATATGATAAACCACCAGCCACCGTCAATGCCTTTCTGCATATGGTGGTCCTATGAGAGTCCCAATGTTGGGTCATATATATATGTTTATAAATTGAGAGCCAAACTTACCTCCGAGGCCCCTAAAAGCATCCAAAATAGCTGCTGTGGAACAGCTCCCCCTCTCAGCTGCTGCTCCCAGACATGCCCACAGACAGTATACACACAGAATGGAAATTGCTCAATCAGTTTATAGGTAAATGCAAACAGGTGTATGAAAGGCACAGATATTGTTTACACAGAGAAGAGTTGCATGTATTTTGTTTGTGGCTTTTTTCATTTCTAACTTATTTGTAATCTGTGAAGAATCAGCAAAACAGACAGACTTAAGAGGAGGAGACGCCTGTTTATCTTGCTGGTATCTTATGGTGACAATGGCAAACAGCATATAACATTTCCATTTTTCTGCATTTGCAAAGCTACAGAGACATTTACATTTTTGAGTGTAGAGATGTAAATTTGTAACTTTCACCATAATATACTTATTCCTAATTGTTCCATAATTCCTTATTGGTATTCCATAAGGCCATATTGCTACTAGTTTTGTTGAAGATAAAGGCAGAGTAGATTTTTCAGTAACTCATTTTAAAGCCTTGATGACCCCTGCATACGTATAAGACATAATGCATGCTGTAAATGTTTCTTATTTTCCTTAACATCCTGATACATTTCACATTTTTCAGCTTTCCCAACAGATAACAAAAAATATCATTTATTTCCTACCACGCAATACTGATGTTGAACAGGTAAGCCATTTACTCTGATTTCAATGTACAGCTTTATTTAATTACAGTTTACACTGGTGTAAGTCCATGTACCTATGCTTATAATAAGTGGTTTTCTGTGTTTTATTTATTTAAAGTGATAGGGTGTGGAAAGGACATACCAGCACTCGGGATAGATATTCATCGTAGCACAATAGATCCATTGTGGTACCATGGACTTCTGATGTGTGATTAGAACACTGGAGTTTACTTTTGCTCTTGGGTTATGTTTTTATTTTATTGCTAAAACCAAATGAACACAAAGAAAATACAACAGTTCTGTGTCACGTAAAACATCATGAACATATTTGTAACATCTAGAGGAGTCCAGGCCAGCTAACGTATGGAAGCTGCAAGGAAAGAGGCTATGAACGCTGTCTAGGCTAAGATGCTGCGGAGAGAGAGAGAGAAAGAGACTGTGCTATGCTGTTAAAACAGCACTGCCCTCTCCCAGTAATTCTGACCAGCACAAGACTTACAGAGGGCCTGCAGTAGAGTCTAGTCTCACAAGAATTGCAGGGAGAAAGGCGGTGCTATGCTGACAGCCTAGCACAATCTCTCTCTCTCTCTCTCTCTCTCTCTCTCTACAGCAACTCTCTAAGTTCACGCAGTGTGCACAATAGTTGCAGAGAGAGAGAATGAGCTATCCTGATATGACCTTACACATATGCATAGCACAGTCTCTCTCCCGGTCATTGCTTTACAAGCAAATGCGCCATAAGGAACCTCAGAATCCATCCAGCCAGGTGCATAAAAGTCAGAAAAAGGTAATACTAAATATGAAATATTTTGGCTTAAGGGTAATGTGAAAAAACAGCACTGAGAAAGTCTTCCTTTGTCCACAAGGCATAAATCTGGAAATAATACAAACATTTATCATGTTTTCTTTTAATAAAATTATTGGGGAGATTAAGGACCACATGTAGTCTTTAAGACCGCATGTAGTTATGGAAGTAATAAGAGGCGTGCCACTGCAGCCTGTCCTTTTTTAAGAAGAGTGGGGGGATTTAAATAAGCCGGGGAGAGCATGGGGAAGGGATCTCAATGTGTGTTTTGCTTTTTAAGAAAGAAAATACGCACGGTTACTTAAGGAAGCCCGACTTTTAGACGTAACCTTTGCTTGCCTAGTATGGTAAAGGTAACAATGGGCCCTGATTGTGCCTGATGGAAAGACTTTATTTTATCATAGGTTTGACAGTATGTTGCAGCTGGTGTAACCAGGCTGTAAAAGCACTATCAGTCTGGATTAAACAATGTATGCAAACGCCTTTTTATTGTAATTAGTTATAACCATCATTATAATTAACCTGCTGGGTTATGGAGCTTTTTGTTTTGAATCTGATTATAAAATGACAGTTGTCTCCCCTAATACTTCACACACACACGGACCTCTGAGTGTATGCTACCGCTCCTTCCTATCTTGTTTCTGCGATAAAGCGCCAACATTAACGGTAATCCATATATTTTACCTAGTATAAGAGCAGAAGAATGGAGAAATGAATGGGGAATCATACCAATATATTACATTATAGTGCAGCAGGCCTAATGTGATGTACTGATAAAATGTGATCAATGTCATGTACGCGCAGTACGATTGTATTGTGTGCTTTGGTACATATAATTGTACTGTGTGTATGAAACATAAGATTGATATGAGATGCCTACGTGTCTGGAGAAACTATTCAGCTTCATACCTCAAATTTCTCTGAATGTTTCACATGTAAGCAAACCTGTGTTTAATGTGACAGCTGTGTTATGTAATGACAGTGTATGGGGGCCAATGTGCTTCCAGCATTATGATCTTAAGCTGCATTTTTGTTTCTTCCCCAGACTGTAGCAGAAGTGGATACTATATACAGTCCGTCCATATCCTCCATGTGTGTGAGAGATAAACACAATAACACGGGTGTAGCATGTAACATTGTTGGTCTAAATGCTGACCGTTAACCTTCCAGCACCCAACAGGATTAACTGGTTAACATTCTTCTATCTGACAGCATTGTTAACGCAGCACATGTCAGATAGTAGATTGTTATGCCGATACTCAGTGTTCGGTATAATAATAATCCGAACACTGACCACTAGTTAACTTACCTCTGATGTAGAACAGGAGCATAAGAGAAGACTTCAGTGAGAGAGCAGAGATAGAGAGGAGCAGCTGACAGCAGAGTGTAGCACAGTTGACAGGATGGGAAAGAAGAAAAAAAAAGAGAGCGGTGAACAGCAGGGAAGCACAGGAACGGAGTGGAGCAGCGAGGAGAGCCAGAAACAGGGACAAGGTAAGCAGAGGGAGCAGCGGGATAGGATAGCCAAGAGCAGCAGGGGAAGCACAGGAACGGAGTCGAGCAGCGGGGAGAGCCAGAAACAGGGACAGGTAAGCATAGGAGCAGCGGGATAGGATAGCCAAGAGCAGCAGAAAAAGCATGGAGCAGAGAAAAGAGAGAGAGCAAGGAGCAGGAGCAGGGGTAAGTAATTTATATGGAGTTGTTTTGTCAGCATTAGGAATAGGTTCCACATCAGAGATATAGTTTCGCCATGGTAACCCTGTCAGCATAACAATTGCCAACATTTAAACCCTTTCTGCAATGATACAGCAGAAATATTTTTTTTTACTGCACTAATATTGGCCACCTGTTGGTAAATACACAGGGAAATACATAATGCAAAATAACTGTGCCATCTGAATATATCTGTGTTCATTCTTTGCCGGGCTGAGCCCAATCCATTCATGCTTCAACATAAGTAAAACCAATGCTGTCAGCGCTCTTCCACATCGGTTTAAATCTACATATAAAGCTGGCCATACCCTAGGGCAAATAATCGCTCTAGTGTATGGTCAAGATCAATTTTTCAAATGCCAAATAAACGCACCAGCAATGCTCTGGTTCGATTACTTAGTTAAATGTTTGATTTAATAAACTCCCAATATTTTAAGGGAGCCAATCAGCAAGCTGCAACCTATTCTTCAAAGCTGCTGCTGAATATCTATGTACTATGCTGTTCTGACAGCTGTGAAGGTACACTTTAAAGCTGTCAGAGCAGCATATTACATAGATATACAGCAGCGGTTATTGCAGGGAGTGGTAGAGACAGGGATCAGCCGAAACCGAGCTGTGTGAAGCTCAGCTTCAGCTGATTCTTATCTGTATTACTGCCTGCAATAGCCGCTGCTGTATATCTATGTATTATGCATAGTACTAGCCTTTCCCCGCCCC
>WWET01000108.1:591732-602803 GCA_011038615.1 Limnodynastes dumerilii
CCCCCCCAAGTCCCCCCATCATGTCAGCAGCCCCCCAGTATCCACATCATGTGCCTCCAATCCCCCAGTATAAACCATCATGTTTCCAGGCCCCCAGTATCCACCATCATGTCACTAGCCTCCCCAAGTATCCCCATCATGTCATCAGCCCCCCAGTATCCACATCATGTCATCAGCCCCCCAGTATCCAGTATCATGTGCCTCCAAAACCCCAGTATAAACCATCATGCCCCTTGTAATGTCCAGCCACTATGTTTGCCCCTTTTAATGTCCAATCTCCATGTCTGCCCCAATTACTGTCCAGCCTCCATGTCTGACCCTTATGTACAGCCTCCATGTCTGCCACTTATATCCAGCCTCCACGTCTGCCCCTTATGTCCAGCCTTCATTATCTGTCGCTTATGTCCAGTCTCCATTGTCTGTCCCTTATGTCCAGCCACCATTGTCTGCCCCTTATGTCCAGCCTCCATGTTTACCCCTTATGTCCAGCCTCCATTGTCTGCCCCTTTAAATGTCCAACCTCCATTATCTGCTCCTTTAAATATCCAGCCTCCGTTGTCTGCCCCTTTAAATATACAGCCTCCATTGTCTGCCCCTTATGTCCAGCCTCCATTGTCTGCCCCTTATGTCCAGCCTCCATTGTCTGCCCCTTAATTCCAGCTTTCATTGTCTGCCCCTTATTTCCAGCCTCCATTGTGTGCCCCTTATTTCCAGCCTGTGTTACTTACCTTTGATGATTTCTCCCTTCCTCCGCGGCGCTCCCTCTCTCTGTCTGTCCCACACTGTCTCTCCCGGTCACGTGGTGCGGTAGTGGTAATACAGGGCTCCTACGGGAACCAAATCTGTTTGTAGAATGGCAGTGACCGCATAGTAACAGGTTTGGTCCTACAGAGCTCCTGTAGGAGCCCTGTATGACCTGTACTGTGATGTGTAAAGCCTGGCCGGATATACCGCGGCGTAGGCTTTACAAATAAAAACAAAAACTTTGTCCTGAGAGTCTGATCTCTCTGGACGAGTTGTGAGGTGGGTGGGACACTTGGGAGGTACCCTGCGGGCCGGACCATATGATTGCGCGGGCCAGATCCGGCCCGGAGGCCTGAGGTTCCCCACCCCTGTTTAACAGCCATAACTCCAGCATCAGCCAGGTAATTCATCCCAAGGTGGATAATGACATCAACATTCCCTTCCTTGTTCACTAACTTTATAATATTTGAAATGTGCAATTTTTTCCTGTGGAGCAAGCAATTTACCTGTATCCTTGCTACAGAACCTCTTTCCATTTGGATACCCCTAACAATAGAATGCCCCACAGGAAGTGCAGTCCTTCTCGGGGATCCCCTTTTCCAGCCACTAGAGTCATTAGATTTCCTCAACACCTAATCTGTGTAACCTGTTGTTTTGCACTCCATCCCTGCAAGTGCAGCATATGAGTTTTGCAGGAGCAGAGCTTGTGGAATGTGTCCCTGCACAACTGGAACCTTCTTCCCAGTATTACACACGTAGTTCATCCAGTACGCTTCCTGTGAACGCTCTGAAGTAATGGTGGCCTCAAGGATAAAGACATCCTGCATACCTTAAACTTCAGCCTCTCCCCTCTTTTCCTTGTGACTGTATCGTATTTTGTATTTTCGTGTTATGTGCACCCTCTGCACTCTATCCAGACTTCCAACAAATTACACTACTCACAGGAGGGTTGGTTTGTGCTGGTACCCAGGATTTAGTATTAAAATGTACACTATCAGCGCGCTATTGACTGTGTACCAATCCAACCTTTCGAACAGCTGCCAACAGCAAAAAAAAATCATATCTTTGGGGTAGACCCAGAAGTATGGACGTCAGTGAATTTACACTAGCCATTTTCGTAACTTTACTGACAGGGAACATCTGCGTATGCGCTCGGAAGATGTTCCCTTACGACAGTACTTATGGGGCAGGGGCAGACCCTTCCCTTACGATGGCTCAATCCCTGCCATATTGGCGGGGATAGCCATTTATATGAAGTCTACAGGGCGGGGGAAGCCCCCTTACGACTACGTCTGCGGTGACAGACCTAGTCGTAATATTTAAGGTAGGAATCTGGACACGTAAGTGTCCAGATGTACTACCAAGAGTGGGGAGTGCAGGGGGCGTCCACTCCCTGCTACGCGATCGTGGTTACGGATCCTCGCACGCACGTAATGCGTGAATGGGTCTGGATCTGCCCCTTTGTACCTTTCTAAATAAATAAATATATATTTTAATAATACAATATATTGACTCCCTTCCCCCATGCACCTCCCATTGCTTTTCTCTCTTTTAATTAACTCTGAAAGCATTATGATGTAGAAGTCTGCTAAATTGTCGGCCCATTCAGAAGTCTCACTGAGAGGAGTGTGTGTGTCTGATGACCTAAATTACACATATAAGAACTGGTAATTTTCAGATATGTGAAACATTTGCTTTTAGGTCTAAGTATACAGGTCAAGTGCAATGTTTCATAACAAATATGTAACAATTCTCTCTATGGTTAATGTTATATTCACAAAAAACACTTGAAATTCCTTAGGCTGCTCTGTTTTTTTACAGAAGAAGAATGTATTTTATTGTTTCTTAACCGTTGTAGAACCAAAAATACTTTTAAAAAAAATAAGTTTTTCTACATCTTTTTCATTTTTACATATGTATTAGCTAAAAGGAAGAACATCTTACTGCAATCATTTCCTTCAGGAAAGGGGGAAATGAAGAGGAAAGGGAAATACAACAGAGAACTATACCTTCTGGGATGCACATTCTCATTGTCTTGGATTGTCATTATGCTCTGCAGAGCATTTCTATGGCATTATATATACACAAAGTACCATTTAGATGTGAGGTTTTCTTTATTTTCCACATTATCCAACTATTTGAACATATTTATTCCTACGCATATAGTAAAAGTTGTTTTGAAATTTAAGAATAATGGGCCTGATCTAGACATGCGCTGTGCTTACTAAAGCACAGCGTATCGGCGTTCACTTTCCCCGACACTCCCCCTGTGCGGGTGTATGGCCCCTTCCTTATGCCGGCTGAAGGCTACCCTAACTTCAGCCGGCGCGCCGATGCGCCGGCTGATGGCTACCCTAACTTCAGCCGGCATAAGGAAGGGGCCATACGCTCGCACAGGAGCGTATGCCCGTCTAGCCCGCCCTCCTACCCTCATTTAACTACCTCACCCGCCCACCTACACTAACCTGAACGTAGGGACGCTGGAGGACGTCGCCTCCAGTGTCCCTACGGCGCTGCTACGGACGCCCGATCCACGATCGGGCGTTGCCGTAGCAACGCAGGGCAACATCTGCCCAGCGCATGCGCAGATCGGCTAAAAAGCCGATCTTACGCTTACGCCCGCTGTCCTAGCGACGGTCTGGATCAGGCCCAATATGACCAGCACAGTTTTGGAAAATGCCCACGTAGCTTCTGTACCAGGGCCCAGAATTCATTTTAATGGGCCTGACAGCACCCATGCATATAGAAACAAAACACCGCTGCCAGCTCCTAGCCAATTTCTTCTGCTGTTGCACAATTCAGTTCTCCCATAGGTCCTCCAACTAAGCCACAACATCCGCATGATTTATGTTAATAATTTTAACTTTTCTTCCTGTTTTTCCTTAAGATGATGTATTTTCTCAACAGCAGGGAATGGGAAATGAGAGTGGTGTCCAAACATTTTAGGTTGGGGGTTTGGGTGCCTCTTAATCACTATATAGAGTCCCCTCAATATCTGTGCCTCACAATTCACATGATCATATCACACAGTAATGTCCTCTCCAGATACTTAAGCCATAATTAATATATTCCCTTTTTCACATGAATATGCACAAACAGTATAGTCCCGATTTCACATTATAAACCCATGTAATACATCAGTTCCCACCCCAGACCATAAATACCAAGCAACCTTCACCATCATGTTACACATCTATCTGACCTATTAAATCAGTGGTTCCCAATCTTTTTCTGATTGAGTACCACTTGGAGGTCCTATACCGTCGCCTCGTACCACCTGGTTCCAGAAAAACTCAATTCGATAAGATATCAATTCATTCACAAGTAGAAAACACAAATAAACTTATAAGAACTTATGAACTTATAACTTATATTAAAAATATCAATTCATTCACAAGTAGAACACAAAAAACTAAGACACATACATGTTTACAGTGGAGGCAGCGGGATAACTGCCAGCACCAGTAAACCGTTACGCAACACTATATTAGTTGCCAACAACTTCCAGGGTGCTCGCGTGCCACCTGGAAGGCCCTTGCGTACCACTAGTGGTACGTGTACCACAAGTTGGGAAACACTGTGTTAAATAGACAAAGATCATTGAAAAAATTGAAATGCTGCCGTATTGCTATACTAATACTGAGCATGCACAGTGGCTCAGTGAGTAGCACCTGTGTTTCAAAGTGATGAGAGCATAAGTTTGATTCTCGGATTCCTTATCTTGCAGAATCTCCCTGTGTCTGTGTGGGTATCCCCTGGGTGCTCCATTTACTCCCACATATAAAAAAAACATGCTAGTAGGTTAATTGGTTACTAACAAAATTAACCCTAGTTTGTGTGTGGTAGAGAGTGTGGCTGAAGGAAGCAGTTGGGGTGTGTTCTCTATATAATAGTTGGAGGGTGGTGGTTGGTTGGAAAGGGCAGACTAGGTAGGCCACATAATTCTTATCTGCTGCCAAATTCTATGATTCTATGCTCCAGACATTTACCAGTGATTCGTATTTACAAAGAAAGCACATAGCTTCAGAAAGGAAATCAGCCAGTTCCTTAGACATGACGATAGTCATCTTCAGAAACATGCATTTGTTCCAGCTCTTCAATGTACTGGTCTGCAATTTCAGCAGACACAATTATTTGCCAATTTGGTGAAATAAATCATGAAGTTAAGGTGATGCCCTCAGAAGATATAATAAGAAAACTCTCTGTTCTTAAAGGTGTCGCTTGGATGCAATAGTCTGTTCATGTAAAAACTTGAAACGTGATTCCAGCTAATGCCCACAACAAGCAGTGCACTGATCTATTAAACCAGAAGTGATACAAGAGGACATTTCCTGCAAGCATCTAGAACCTGCAACATGAAACAGCAATTATGAGAAGAGAATCCTGAAGTTGGTGCGCTTGAAGCAGAAAAAATAGGTAAATTGTTATAGCTAGACAACTGTGTCAGAGCATCTCCAAAATGGCCATTTCTATGTCTTGTTTCCAGTATGCAGTTGTTAGTACCTATAAAAGTGGTCCAAGGAAGAAAAACTGGTGCACCAACAAGGTCATGGGTGAACAAAGCTCATTGATTTGTATGGTTAGCGAAGGCTAGCCTGTCTAACCTGATTCACCAGAAGAGCTACTGTAGCACAAATTGCTGAAAATGGTAATACTGGCCATGACATAAAGGTCTGGTCAGAATGCCTATGCTGACTCTTTTCCACTACTGAATGTGCATACAATGGGCATGTGAGCGTCAGAACTGGATCTTGGAAAAATGTGGCGTCCTGATCTAATGGATAACAATTTCTTTTTACATCATGTGGAAGGCAACGTATTTGTGCATTGTTTATCTGCTAAAGAGATGGCACCAGGATGCAGTATGGGAAGAAGACAAGCCATCAGAGACAACATGAAGCTCTGGGCAATGATTTGATGGAATACTTGAGTTCTGGTATTTATGTGGAAGCTACTTTTACACATACCACCTACCTAAGCAAAGAATTCTATATGTTAATTTGGGCTCCAAATTCCACAGATCTCAATCCGATTTGGCTCCTGTAGGATGTTCTGGAAAAACTACTCCAAACCATGGAGGATCCACCTCACAAATTTCAGGATCTGCTGCTAATGTCATAGTAGCAGTTACCAAAGGACACCTTCTGAGGTCTTGTGGAGACCATGCATTGATGAGTCAGTACTATTTTGGTGACTAGAGGGGAAATTATACAACGTTAGAGAGGTGGTTTGAATGGTTATCACTTAAATGATGTATGGGCTACCTATCACGTAAAGATTACTGTATCACATTCACTGTGGAACTTTGTTTCTAAATTTGGCTGGCACAAAATGAACTCAATGCAAAAGTCCTGACTATCAACAGTTAAAGGTACCATGACCTATAATGAGCTGCAGGTATCTGTATTCCCATGCAGTAGTATTCAGTACCATTCATCCCTGATTATATAGTTTAGAAAGCTGTGGCTTCTCTTAAGGGGTTCTAAGTGTTGTCGAATTGCTATAATAATAGGGTTTATATCATATTCACCACAATCGCTATATATATATATGTAATGACTGAACCCATGGTTGGGCAGTTGAATTAGTGTTGTGTAGGGTATGCTGGCCTCTGTGTCTTTCACACTAAACTTATAATGTTGGAGTTCATTAATACTTACCAATTACCAGTCAATACTTGGTGGGCTCCCCTGGAGATTTCTGCAGTTGTAGCCTTCTGCCCATATGCACAAGATTCCAGTGGCAGCCATTGCCAGGAAAGATGAACACTAAGGATTGAACGAGTTAAGGATCACCTGGAGATGGTGGCAGATGTAGCCTTCTGCTTGTATTATCAAGATACTAGTAGAAGCCATTGGCAGGGAAGAAGAATATTGAGGCTGTTTGGACTCATGGCACCCCTTAAGGTTTGCAGGGATAAATAGCAGGTTTTCTCTATAATCTCTCTCTCTTTGCTTAGTTATTGGCTTCCACTGTGATTTATCCATTGTTTGTTGGTTAATATTAAATTGCTGATGATACAAGACTGAAGGTGCTAATACTTTTGTTGAAATAAACAAGTCAGTATTCTAGGTCGTGTAATTCAAAAGTTCTACACATTCTACACACAACTGTAGAGTACCCTGCTCCCCTGCGGTGCTCGATGCTTCTCTCGCCCCACCATGTTGTTTGAGGTGGACATGCTCTCATAATATAGACAGCGGTAATGAGGATGCTTCCATCATCAGCCTGTTCAGTTCCTGCAAATTGCTCCATTATCGAACATTTGCATTTTGTTGCCATCCCGTTTCTGCACACAGTTCCAGCTTACAGTTCCTGCATTGTGCTCTAACATCCCACTACCACTGGATATATTTATGACCAATTTAGTGTCATGTTAAACTTTGTGCCTTAAGCTGGCCATACACTAGAACAATTATCGACCCGACCAATTAATGGGTGATCGAGCAAATAATCGCTGTAGTTAGTGGCCAGGATCAATTTTTCAGACACCAAATACCAAGTACCAGAAACGCTCTGGTTTGATTATTTGGTCTTTTAACATGTTCGATTTATATCAGGAGCAAGCTCATGTTATTTTAAGGGAGCCAATCAGCTATCTGAAGTCTGCCTATTCTTCAAAGGTACTGCTGCAGATCTATGTACTATGCTTCTCTGACAGCTCTGAAGTATACCTTTAAAACTGTCAGAGCAGCATAGTACATTGATCTGCAGCAATGGCTATTACATGTAGTAGTAGAGACAGGGATCAGGCCAAGCCGCACAACACACAGCGCGGCTTAGGCTGATCCCTATCTCTACTACTTCCTGCAATAGAGGCTGGTGCAGATCTATGTATTATGCAGCTCTGACAGCTTTGAAGGTATACTTGTAAGCTGTTAGAGCAGCATAGTACATTAGTAGAGAGCCCCCCCCCCTCTCTTCTGCTAGGATTATTAGTCCCAGCAGAGGTGGTGTAGGGTGCTGATAACAGGACATTTCCCGGGTGGGAAATCGTCCCTTTGATAGGGACACCCCCTGCTGGGATTGATAATCGCCCTAGTGTATGGCCAGCTTTAGGTATGAATATGCCCAGCTGCAGTAACCATATTAGAAGTCCCAGTTCTCTATGTCTTTCTGATATTATATTATTTATGAGTTATTATCAACAATCCCCTACCAAGGGTGATACACATGATACCAGTAGCTTGCTTATAAGATGGGATCTCACACTACACTCCTTTTGTACAACTAAGCTTTAATTGCCAGGTTGCCTGAATTTCATTGCTGATTCTTGGACCAGTCTCATCTGAATTATATAAAAAGAATAGTAAGTAGATTTTACCCAGTCTAATCTTAGCTAGTGTAAATAGACGTAATGGCTGCAGTGGCAAATGCAAGATTTTGAAAAGGGGATTTCCAATGTGTGTGTATATGTGGGGTATATTAGGGGTCTGGACATGGTACACTACATAAAGTACATGTGGCGATATATTAGGTGTTAGTATACTATAATATATGCGGTACATGTTAGGCTTTGGAAATGCCATTCCTAGACCCCTAATATATCTTATTTATACTAAAGTAAGTGCCATCGTAGACCCATAATACATACCCTCCGCCTGTTCTTAATTAGTCTGTACTGTACTGAGTTCTGGCCCAGCAGCCCCCCCTCACCCCCTCCATACTCACCTTCCACGCCTGCAGCATATGATCACTATAGCAGTGATGTGTGACAAGACCCTCCCCTGTGAGTTCTTTACTGATATGATAAGGTGTAAATGAGATTTTACACGTTATCATACAAGCAAATGAGAGCAGAATAAAGGTATGCCCCATAGATGAGACAAGCCATGCCCCCATTTTGTATTTTTTTTGTGGGTGGTGGGGTTCATTTTTTGTACCCCTGGGTGCTCCACTGAGATGATTCAGAGTTTGAGAGTAAAGGCAAAACCGGTACAAGTGTATAGCTTAGCTAAACCATTTTGTAATGTAATATGTGCCAATTAACTTTAATACATTTGCATGCTGGGAATATACTTTATTTGTGCATATAGGACTCAAATACTGCATAACTATGCTTAATCTATAAAATAGAGTTGATCTAAGAAACTTAATCTCTTAATTAAATTCTGCTCTCACAGTTTAAAGTTGCCTCCCTCCCCTGCACCTGCCGTCCAACATAGTATTTCCCAGGTCTACAAAAAAAAAAGGTGTCAGTGCAATTCTGAACCAGCCCCATCATTTTTTATTTTTTTTATAAATTCTTTATTTAGGTTTTCATGTACACGTCATGCAAATACCATAAAACAGTATTGGTAGAATTGGCATCGATCATGTTGCAGTCTACAGCTAGTAATATGACATAATCAGGCTTAAGCCCACCATTAGACGATATATAGCAACAGGTGTACATGACGGTGAACTTAACATCCAAGAAAAATAAAAGAGGAAAGACAGAATGAGGAAGAGAGAGTGAGGTTACGAGAGAAGGAGAAAGCCACGGTTAGAAAAGGTAGGGGGATAGGAAGGGGTGGGGACATTCTCCATGTCAGCATAGTCCATCATGTTGGTTCATATAGACCACGAGTATCTATATTTGGGGAGACAGCCTAATGGCATCTGTTGGGACTCACGTAGAGGTCAAAAGATTACCTATATCTGAGTGACGGGGGGTTATATACTGGAGGTAAGCAGGAGCAGTTTTGAACTCGAGCCAGGGTAACCACGTGGCCACGTATATCGGCGTAAAAATGAATACGATCAAACCAATCCTTGACCATTAGAGGAGCGATGGATCGGCAGCGACAATGAATCACCGCCCTGGCAGCATTGGCAAGATGTTTGAGAAGAGAGGACTTATACTGTGAACCTGGCATCTCTGTATGTGAAAGAATCCAGAAGGCAGGGCCCTCAGGAATAGAGGATCCCACTAGTAAGGCAGATACCTCTTTAACCTTACACCAAAACTGTGACAATATTGGGCAGCTCCACCATATGTTTATATGTGTACCGGTGTCCACCCCACATCTCCAACATAACTCAGGGACTGAGGGGTTAAATTGATGAATGTGGATCGGAACTCTATACCACCTTGAGAGTATTTTAAATTGTGTTTCCACCACAGACAAACTTAGTGATGAAGCAACTAGATGGGCCATGTGGCTCTTATCTGCCGTCACTTTCTATGTTTCTATGTTTCTATCATGTTGGTTCATATAGACCACGAGTATCTATGTTTGGGGAGACAGCCTAATGGCATCTGTTGGGACTCACGTAGAGGTAAAAGATTACCTATATCTGAGTGACGGGGGGTTATATACTGGAGGTAAGCAGGAGTAGTTTTGAACTCGAGCCAGGGGAACCACGTGGCCACGTATGCAGTGAATTTGTCAGTCGCGGAAGTGAGGATATTGTCCATATCGGCGTAAAAATGAATACGATCAAACCAATCCTTGACCATTAGAGGAGCGATGGATCGCCAGCGACAAGGAATCACCGCCCTGGCAGCATTGGCAAGATGTTTGAGAAGAGAGGACTTATACTGTGAAAAAGTAGCAGCAAGTAGATATAATGCAGCAATGTGACTTCAATGTGAAATCACATTGCTGCATTATATCTACTTGCTGCTACTTTTTGTAGCTATATTCTTATGGTCATATAATAAATAAATATTTGAATTTTTAATATTACTCCTGTCGAGATCTTGTTGTTATTTTCTAGCACATCTTCCTTTATCCTTTCCATAATTTTTATCACCCTCATAGATACCAAGCCTTACCTCCATTGATAAACAAAAGTACAAAAAATCTGCTGTTGGACTGTGTTTTTGTCTGGACCCTTACCACACTTATTTTCCTGGACGTTTCCTGCAGTTCTCATTCTATTGTGTCTTACATTGCGTCTTGTACGTCAGCAGCAATTATCACTGGAGGATGTGACATGAAAACATGAATGTTCTAAATTTGTCCATTAAACCATATGTAGAATAACTTTACACATCAGTGGAAGTATCTTGTCCAGACAGTGTTAGCATCCCAGTGACAAGTCAGCATTACCAGGTCCTACAACATTTCAAGACTACAAAAGAGACCATGATTTACACATTTGTGATACACAAGACACTCCTCTTCTGGCTGAATCTATTGTAATTTCTTACATGCAATAAGTGGCTTGTATGTCAACAACCTTAAATTACCACTATTTATTGGTCTTACAAAACTGTCAGAATTCAGTGAAGTAAAAAACTAATAAAATGCATTTGTCAGATGCAGACTTGCATTCATACTAGCATTAGTAACTTTACACAATTGGAAAAAGGGAGAAAGAGGGGGGGGGGACACCCTAG
>WWET01000108.1:602960-624528 GCA_011038615.1 Limnodynastes dumerilii
AAAATATACTCCTGTGGGAAAGGACGCACTGAGATAAACAATTATTGTATGGTGATATGTATAATATAAATGCATCACTCTAAATAATAAGACAGATTATGTAAGGGTGATCTCAAGTAGGAAAAATTGTTGCATACAGTATGTCCCCAATAGGTGAGAGCTCAGTATGGAGTAATTAAAATAAAACTTAACTTTTATATCCACAAGTTATAAACGATAATAAAATGAATGAAACAATAATAAAATGAATTAATGTTTATAGTTTTAGGAACCGCAAAACAAAGACAACGTTCTTTTCACGAACTGATCGCCAATGCAGACGATCTAGTGCAATACAATCCTTGCACCATCACAATGAACATCATTTTCCCTTGTTTAAGAACTTTCTTTGCCTTCCAGCCTGTAAATCAGTATGCAAATGAGGTCGTCTATCCACACCAGGAAGTAGAAGTGAAAAAATTCTAGTAAACCCTTGTTGAGATAAGTTCCTCATAGTGACCGGCTGTAACAGGGGAAGCAGCGTCCACTGCATCTGCCCTCCCGCACCCGTCCTTGTAGGCGCTCGGCAGACAGCAATATTCCATCGGACTGGGACATTAAGTGATCCGCACCTTGCTTTATCTTACCCTGGCTGCTCCAGGCGGCTGAACGGACACGTTGTATCCAGCAGGTCTTAGAGGGGAACTACAGTAAGTAGCTGCCCATTCCCATTTTATTCTCTCTTCCTGGGTGTAGTAAATGCTATGAAGGCTCCTGGTGCACCTGATACGCAAATCTGTCCTTGTGTTTGTAGAAACAACTGAAAAAAAATGAAAAAAATTCTATTAACCTGATGTCTTTCTTTTGTGGGCATTAATAATGATCTGCTGTTTTTATAAATCACATGTACTCAATGGCTCATGTAGTTTCTTAGGTATCTCCTTTACTTTTCTAGTGTTTCATATTTACTTACACCTTAATTCTGCGTTTATGTGATCTGTATTTAGCACCTGCATTGTATGGCAGGCTACTGACTATTGGTGTTTTACTATTAAAATTCTCAATATTTATGCATTATTTCTATATGTATTTAATAAAGTTAAGTAAAATAGATGTATGTGTCTGGTGTGACAACAAACAGTATATATTGTTACTGAAAGTTCCTGTTTTACATTTTTATGCAGAGTTCTGTGTAAAAAGCAGAAGTAGAAAATCTATTTTTACTACCAGATTATATTAAACATATATTAAACATAATCGTAGTGGTCGCTTAGATTATAGTAATATTCTTTAGAAACATTAACTTCATAGAAATAGGAGGCATTTAGTGTCTCTTCTCAACATGGGCATCGGTCCATTTTTTTTGTTTTGGCAAAAATTGACAGAATTGTCAGAATTTATGTTCCTGAAAGTTCCTGTGATTATACCACAAATTGATTTCCCAAGTTCACTTGATTACGTCACCAACAGCAGAGCTCATAGTTTCCATGATGAGGCCACAAACCGTAGTGTCCCCAGGACTTCCTTTGGGCCTTCGTGACCTCTCCCACCCATTTCGGTGTCCAACGTCCCTACTTCTGAATGTAGTTACTAGAGGGCCTCCTCCACAATACGCAGTCAGCTGGTTGGCAAGTTTTAGGGGGTGAAACCTATTAGCATTATAAATGGCTGTAACTGTCCCTATACCATGTGATATTGATTGGCTAGGAGGGATATAGCCCCCACCATCTCTACCAGCACATGATCTTATGTAGGCCACAGGTTCACTATAAATGAAAATCCATGACTACTTAGCAGGTTTACCAAGACTGTCATAATATAGAAGTTTCTCATCATAATGGACTGTAAATGAATTGGGAGTTATAAAGTGTTGACCGGTCAAAATGTTAACAGTTGAGTATTATGTTACTATTACATTTCTGAAGTTTTTTTTTTTACAAGCTGCCTTCATTACTTTAAGTTTATAGATGTTACAAACAAATACTAACATAATACTCCACTATCGACATTTTGACCCGTTGATATTTTGACTATCGACATTTCATACCACACCCTTATAAAGTGTTTTTTTTGCCTGTTTATATGTATGACTTCATTTCATAAATCTGTTTTTCATTAACAGATACTGGGTTAGAATAAGCACCTCTAATTACACCATGGCACCTACATTATGTCCTTGGTTGTCACTCTACTTGTTTTACCACATTCCCAGTGGGGTCTATGGGAAATATGTGCGGGATATGCCTGGAAATAATGCATTCTTTACCTCAAACTCTGAGGCTTCATTGAAAAACAAAAGCCCCCCCGGTCTGTATGAGTTTCAGGCATGGAGATAAGTCTACAATGGTTGAATGAATAACAATATGGCACTATAAACAAGGTGTTTCACATTAGCTAATGCTTACGGGTTCTGTCTTTTTTGTGGTTAGAATTAAGGTCTATATAAAATCATGTAATATTGTTACCAAGGTTTGCTCCATGTAAAACAAGTCAGTGAATGTAGGCATCTGTATCTTATTAATACAAAGTTATATGATGGATTTTATAATTGGCCATTAACAATGTTATATTGCATCCTTGCCCTCAAACAACAACACAGACCAGTAATGTCAGTCTAGTCATCACTAATGTGCTGAAAGATAACTGCGTGACAGTACTCTTGGCCTGTATGTAAGGCCTGTTATTATAGTACAACAAAGATACACTGCATGCAAGTATTTAAGTACTAATGCCATCTAAAAACGCTGCAACAATCATGATGCAGGTTAAACCCTATTGTTATAAGACTACAGTATGTTATAAGCACCATAAAGGTCAGAGGAATCCAGTCATTGGTAGCTAAATAATGAATAGTGTATGTAAGATTAATGGCATTATTAATACAAAATTCTACAACTTTTAGATCATAAAAGAAAATTGGAAACAAAACACCGGATTGGTTGATTCAATGTGAAGACTGAGCTTGTGTAATGCTATAAGATAAGATTATTATTTGTTACACCTAGGTCTTACACGTCTACGAAAAACATTTATAAAATGCATAGAAAGTAATGTAGGTCTTAGACACCATTTAAGAGATCTTATATCAGATCTTACAGGCTCTAATCATGAATACTTGTACTAGTCCTGTGTCAGCAGTGTTCTAAAATGTTGTGGCTTTAAAACTTTGGCAGGGCCATTACTAGGCTGGCCAGACGGGAACTCGGTATGGATGCCAACTGAGAGGCAAGAGTTCCCCTGCTCAGCCGCTTAGAGGCAAGTAATGCTGTACTGTATCTGTAAACGACTCCAACTTGCCTCTTACTGTAACCACAAATATGACATGATATTCTTACATACTCTACATGCCAAAGAACCATGTTTTAGGGCCATGTCCACCTTTGTAGAGATTTATTTTTTTCTTAAATCTGAAACATTTCGGTCACCTGCAAACTCTATAAAACCATCTCCATGGTTACTGGCTAGTAAATAGATTGTTATATTGTACACTACTCGAATGATTGTAACTGGTAAAACATTCCACATCCTCTTTAATGATTTCTATTCCTGATTTACAAAATATCTCACAATACAGAGCTCAAATACAGTTTATATCTACAGTAAGTGTTTTTCACATGCGGAGCCTCTGATTCTCTGCCACATTGTATGAATTTGACATTTCCTACATGCAAACTATGGGCCGGATTCTGACCTGAGAACGTCAGGCCATTTATGCATGCAAAGTGCGTAAGTAGCCTGATTTGACTGGTGGGTGCATGCGCCCTCCAGATGTTACGCTAGTGTTGCGACAGTAACTTTGTTCCGTACGAGCCCATTTCCTATGAAATGGACTGTGCTTCCCCTCCTCCCGCTAAAGTGGGCGGGGGAAGCATGCTAATTGTACAGTGTGGGACGGAGGCTCCCACACTTGTGCGGATCAGCGGTTGTACGGACCGCTGATCTGCACAAATGACTAAAGCCCGCATGAGAGAGGGGAGTGACAGTGGGCATTTAATCCCCACTCTCTGTTGGATGGACAGACCTGTCTGGATCTGGTACTATATGTTGTTTTGGTGAAACCTACTGTAACATTAGGCATTTAGGGGCTGATCCAGAGTTGTGCTTTCGTCTGTTCTTCAGAGTGAAGTGCAGCGGGAATGAGCACTGCGCACGCCCAGAATGACTGCGAGCACAGCTGCCCATCCACCTGTCTGCATCCGTCTGCTGTGCGCTAGTGGAACAGGGTGTTATATAATATTTAAATGAGAAAAGGGGTGTTTTTCTCATTTAAATAGGTGCAGTAGCAGTGAGAGGAGGCTGACTTCTGTGAAGCACTTATACCATCTCAGGGGATGATGTAAATAATAAGTGCAGGTCATCTTCAAAAGGAAAATAACCATTTGTGGGTTTTTTTTTATTATAAAATCTGTGCTTAAAATAATAATTAAAATACTTTTCCTTTTATTATTTTAATTATTTCTTTATTTTGCCAGCATAGCAGCGGAATACGACTACTATGCTCTGGAATTGATGTCATTGATTAAAACAGCATTTAAATGCTGCAAATGCTAACATAAAAAAAATGGAAATACTCCGGAAAGTGGAAATGGCTGCGGCTGTATAAACCACAGCCTCTGTCCATACGGCTCATACTGCGGGGATGACACTTCCCTACGTCCTATCCAGAGAGCGCATCCACATTCCACGGATACTCTTGATTATATCCCCTATAGAGCGTTTTTAACATTTTTAAATAGTTAAATTAGTTTTTGAATGTTTTAAAACTATTTAATAAAGTTGGTATTATTGTGTATGGATTTCTGCTCATTTACCGGATAAGCCCAGACCTGTTACTATATAGAATCTATTTGTAAATTTGACATTTCATAAATGCAAACTATGGGCTGGATCCTGACCTGAGAACTTCAGGCCAATTACACACGCAAAGTGCGTAAGTGTCCTGAATTGACTAGAGGGCGCATTTACCCAGTACGTTCCAGAATATGATAGCTACAATCTGATTGGTTGCTATTGGCAACTCCTCTTTAGAGAAAAGTATAAATGCTTTATAAATATACCATTTAGTGTGTACCAAGCCATACAGCTGACAGGCTCTAGCAGCATAATGATATGATTCTAATCATCAAGCTCCACCCTATTGATTGGCAATGCAATAAATAACAGCATTGTGGAGCTTGATGACATGATTTGAAGCCTAATTATAGGCTTTTTTTTTATTTTTTTATAGAAATTATTTTGTTTTTAACTGCTATCCTTTGGTATAGAAAAATGAAAAACAATTTAAAAGATATAGAAAATAATTTCTAAGGCTGCAGCTGAAACACAGTTTTTTCTGTTTAAACAATATATATATAGATTTTTTTAATAGAAATTATTTTGTTTTTAACTGCTATCTTTTGGTATAGAAAAATGAAAAACAATTTAAAAGATATAGAAAATAATTTCTAAGGCTGCAGCTGTTAGTGTTTTGTAATAGTTTGTTTCTGTATATGTTGGTATTTCCGAGTAAACAAGGTTTATATACCTGCACCAGTTAAAACATATACAAACCTCTTTATTCATTACACGTAGCTCAGACCCTCTGGTCACTATTTAAATAAAACACAGACAGAAGCTCACTGTGACTTCATGGCTGTCAGACGTTAGATTTCTGATTTGAAGGACTCTACAATAGACATGGGGCCAGATTTACTAAGCTGTGGGTTTGGAAAAGTGGAGATGTTGCCCATAGCAACCAATCAGATTCTAGCTCTCACTTTCCTGTTACATACTAGAGAATGTCAGCTAGAATCTGTTTGGTTGCTATGGGCAACATCTCCACTTTTCCATTCCCGCAGCTTAGCAGATCTGGCCCATGGACTATGGTGATCCTTAATTCAGTTACTTCTCATATTAAAGATACTGGATTTCATTTCAAATATTAATCATTGTTTTCAATTTGTTACAGGTCAGTATCTATAAACATGGTATGCACAGCCCTACTGTGTATTATTATTTTATTTACACTTCTGTGATACATGACCTGCTAGTAAAAATCCATGGACTATTTTCTGTAGAACATTTCTTTTAGAGGCATTTTACCAAATTCACCATAGTTAGCTAGTGATTAAGAACTATTTGCTAATAATAGCATATGTTAAATGTAGCCTTATCTAGACATGTGCTCCTCACGGCAGTAGATCTGAGGCATGTAAAGAAACCTGGTATAAGTTCTAAATACGAATTAATCACATTACCAGGGGCAAAGTGCATTGGCTGCTATGTGATAAAGGAATGGTTTAGGGCTAGGGAGCCCAGTAAGTGGCAACCGATCCACTTTAATGGTTGGACATAAATAAAGCAGTAATTTGCTAAAAGCAACATGTCCAGGAATCAGTTTGTTCTATAGCCAATAGATAGAAAACATGATGTTTGTCCTGGGTGGTGTTAACTTAACAGAACAAACAAAACCTGACAAGAGAGAACACACACACATTTATTTATGAAGAACATAAGTTTCATAAACAGAGCACACATTTTGCATTGTTTAAGAAACATAGAAAGTGACGGCAGATATATGTTTAAATACTTCTGCTGTGTTAGCCTCAACCACCTCAGATGGGAGGTTATTCCACTCATCAACCACTCTTTTCAGTTAAATCATTTTTCTGCACATTTCCTCTGAATCTACCACCCTCCAGTTTATATTCATGCCCTCGTATTCTATTACACCTCTTCCTTTGAAAAATGCCCCCTCCTCTAGCCGGTCACAATCCTTGATATATGTGAAAGCTGCTATCATGTCCCCCTCTACCTTCTCTGCTCCAAGCTATACATGTTTAGTTCCTCTAGCCTTTCTTGGTATGATTTGTTACACAGGCCATGGACCATTGTAGTTGCTCTTCTTTGTCTCTAATGTATTTATGTCTTTCTGGAGATATGTCCTCCAGAACTGAACGCAGTATTCTAGGTGAGGTAAATCTATAAATTCTTATAGATTTCTAATTTGTACGACACTTTAGGGAAGAGTTTACTTCCTACAAACAAAGTTGTTTTTTTTTTGTTTTGTTTTTTTAACCATGAAGACATACAGACACTTAATATGAGATATGTCACTCCTGATGCCGGACTACATGCTGAGTGCTGCAACTTTTGTATTGCAGCTTTCCCAAACTGAGATGTTGAGAAATTTACATGAAATCATTCACTTCTAGTAAGTTTCGTGTCTATAACTGTACTTCTCTAATTTATGTCTATTGAGCGCATAACAATATGTTAATATATGGAATCTGTGCCAACTTTTATTGCACTTCCTTCCAAATGTCATGGCACAATGGTGTGCACAGATAGCTTAGACTTTCTTCTTCTGTCATGCTGTCTTCACCTTCTCCTATGGGTCTTTCTTGTCCCCAGCGATCTTCTATGAGCCTCTACTCTAGTGACTGCCCATCCTTTGTCTTCTCCTCTACGCATACTTTTGGGAGTTCATTGCACATGTGTAGAAGACTGAAGATGGGGCCAAGCCAACCAGGACAACTTTGTATTAGATATAATGTAATAGGCCAAGATCATTACAACACAGACTATCCTGGCTATTCTATAGCTTCACTTTGGAGTCCCTCTGACTACAAATGGAAAGAAATCTTATGGATGAGGAAGAGGTGAAAAGTGATATGAATTATTTTTGTCAGCTTTCAGATTTCAGTTTAGTGATCCAACCATGGGGCCGATCCATGATAATGGCTGACAGGGGAATTACATACAGCTCATATGTACTTCCCCTGCTTAGAAGGCTGTGCACATGCCATGTCACTGTAAGGGTTAGCGTGTGTAAGGAACGTTACATACCCCGACTTTTACTAGAAAGGAGCTTTCCCCCTTTTACGCATGTTGTATCTGCCGTGAAGGTGAAGATAGACATGGTAATAAGAGGACGGGGCGGGGGAAGCCGTAAGGCCTCATAAGAGTTAAGGTAGGAATCTGTTAGTGTCCAGATTTCCTACCGACAGCAGGGAGTGCAGGGGGTGTGCACTCCCCGCTTTGAGGACGGCCGTAATTACTTCAGGCACCCGTAAGGCGCCCCTAGGTCTGGATCCGGCCCCATTACTACATCTTATCATCTTCTTAGATCCCACCATCATATGATCCTCTGCTATGTTCAGCTATGCTCATACTTTGCTATTACTTAAATGCTTAGAAAAATCTTTCAAAGGAACAAAATAGTGATTCTAAAATGACATCATAATTATAAATTAATGACTATTTTCGGAGTTCACGGAGTTCAAGTTCATTCTGTATAGCCTAACTTAGGGTTAGGCTATACAGAATGGAGTATTAGGGTCAGGCAGCGGGGAAGGGAAGGTTAGGGTAATGGAAGGGGTGGGTTAGGGGGCTGTATGCAGAGCTCCGGACTGAGTTTTCAGAAAAGTGCTACCGCGCAGTAATTTTGTAATGTAATCTACGTTACTGCTTGCAATGTAGATTGCGTATACGCGGTCTTTAAGACCGCGTATACGCAATCTACGTTGCAAGCAGTAACGTAGATTACGTTACAAAATTACTGCGCGGTAGCACTTTTCTGAAAACTCCGGCTGCAAATGCAATGCAGCCGGAGCTCTGCATACGGCCCAGAATTAGGGTTAGGTAGTTTTTGCACTTAGCTTTCGGAGCACCGCATTCGGTGCTCCGGGGATCGATTGCTATTCTTCATCAAGGCATAAGCAATCGAGAACGGCCTTATCGAAATAGGTCCGTTCTTAGCGGCGACCCACACCTGCAATCGCACATTTCATCCACATTAATAGGAGGTTATGTCCCCTCCTGATCTTCTAGTTCATGTAAATTATGGCAATATAATGGGGTAGCATCAATGCCTGCTTCAGTCAGGTAAGGAGGACATATGGAGGAAATATAATCAGTAATGTATACACAGCAGATTTTAAGTTGGTAAATGATCCTCTGTACATAGGGCCTTCTATCATTCTATCTGCGGCAGCAATTCTGAACTTTATCACCTCACAGATGTGCTAAAAAATGAGAACATATCTCTAGTGCAGTGACTGAGTGTGTGAAAGGGGCATCTCGCTTTCCTGGAACAGAAAGATTTTTAGAAGCTTCTTCCTGAAATGATTATCTCCAAAAATTTCTCTATTTTGCAAGATTGACCAATTGTGTCATGATATTTCTCTTTTTTTTTTTTATAGTCAACTCTTTCCAATTGATGCATTTCTGTCACCCTGCAGTTTTTCTGGTCTGTTTTAAATAGGTTATTTAAATGTACAAAAGTTACCTGTAACCCTACCTTAAGTGTCCAGGCGGATCAGCGGTCTGTACCACCACTGATTCACACAAAGGGCCGGATCCAGAACTATGTCCATCTTCCATAGACGGACGTAGTTCAATAAACAGCAGCTACTGCGCATGCGTAGTAGCTATTGTACATAATCTGCGTATCGTTTCTATACGTAGATTGCGTATATGCGGTGTTTTCTATGGAAGACGGACGTAGTTCTGGATCCGGCCCAAAATTCTTAAACCAGCCCTCACTGTAAAATTGACATGTTTCCTACTCCCCCACCTAACTTATGTCTTTAGGCAGTCGGAGGGCAAGGGCCACCCTGTTGAAAGGTCTTCTAGCGTACGTAACTAGGTTGCATATGCCTTGACAAAGGCCAGTAGTGGCTGAAACGCATTGGATGTGCCCCTTGCTAGAAGCAGTCTTTTGAGTGTATCAGAGAACCGCTAGTCAGTCCCGGGATGACAGCGGCTCCATCCTATAAGACCTTTCAGAAACTGTTTTGCCGCAAATCTAGCTTAAACAAATCCTTCCAGCCTTAGTTTTAAATCTCCTACTTCTTTGGACATATTAGAAGTGAGCTAATACCTCTATAATTAGCGTTCACTTACATGGTCTGCAACCGAGTTGCAACCTTTCTCCTAATCTATCTTTCTTTCCCAGCGCCGGAACCCATTGAAAGTATTAAAAAAAAACTTTTTTCCTAACTATCAACCCAGTTGCTCTGGTGGAGCAACTATTAATACTACATTTTCCTCTGGCTGCTCCCACTGCGCTGGGATTAAGAATAAAAAGAACAAACCTTCTATTTCATTACATATGCCTGGAGATCCGTATCGTATCTCCTGTGGCGCAGATGTTACCATTGGGCTTACTTACATAAAAGGCTTGTGGAAGTAAGCCTAACATACAGGAGTCTGAGTCTGGCCCTGAGTGTTTAAATGCTGGCTTAGCAGCAAATCATTTAACAGTGTTACTAAATATACTATATACAGAATATATATTTATACATTTTTATTTTTGTAAGACAGACGATTACTTATATTGTTGAATAACTGCTGCTGTGTTACTAGTGGACTGACATAATTGTATTTTTAAACATATGGTAAAAATTTGAGGTTTGTGGGAGAAATTAAGTGAGGAATTTGAAGAAGAATGCTTCGGTTACCATCTATTTTTCAACTACAACTCTAAGAGCCAGATTTACTAAGCTGTGGGTTTGGAAAAGTGGAGATGTTGCCCATAGCAACCAATCAAATTTTAGCTGACATTCTCTTGCATGTAAAAAGAAAGTGAGAGCTGGAATCGGATTGGTTGCTATAGGCAACATCTCCACTTTTCCAAACCCGCAGAGTAGTAAATCTGACCCCAAGGCTTTTTTTTCTATACCACTGTGGACTAGACTGTAAGGTCTTCTGAGCAGGGCCCTCGATTCTCATGTCCTCCTGTCTCACCTCTGCCCGTCAATTTCCTAATTGCACTATATTTGGTTTTGTATTTATGTAGTATTTTGACTCTCATTTTCTCAGTTCTGTTTTGCTTTGTTCTATTATCACCGTCCACTCACTGATACATCATTTCACTGTATATCCCTTATACGGCTCTGAGGAAGCTTTGTAATAAGCAACTAATAATAATGATAAATATACTGGACTTCCCTTAACAATGGATTTGGAAATCCATTGTTAATAGTAACCCTTTATGCATATCTAGTGGGTAAATACTCTGCCATGTCAGAACTGATCTGTGAATAAAGAGATATTGTCATCTGGGTAGCTGTGCTGTAAGGCAGGTAGAAATTCAGCTCATTAAAGTTGAACTAGAACTGTTACATTTCCTTGAGAATGATTAAATGTTACATGAAAAAGAAAAACAAGAAATAAATGAGATTATTTTCTGTGCGCTTGCGTATATTTCTCTGTCAGACCTGCTTGATATAATTGTCAGAGATGCTTTATCACCCTGGCTTGGAAATCGATTGGTTCTGCCTTGCCTAGGAGAAGCAATCAATCCACTGAAGAAGAAAAATGCAGCGGTGAATGGTAAGTATTAATGCAACCCCAACCCTAATCCTTACCCTAACCCTCCCCTTCCATTACCTAACCCTCCCCTTCCATTATCCTAATCCTACCCTTCCATTACCCTAACCCTCCCTTCCTCGAAACCTGACCCTACGACTCCCTTCCCTATAGCCTGACCCTAAGACTCCCTTCCGTATAGCCTGACCCTAAGACTTCCCTCCTTGCATCCTAACCCTAAGACTCCCCATAGACTACTACTGCCTATACACTCCCCTGTAATACTCACCTGTCCGGTGTGGCAGTGCGACGGGTCTGCAGAGGCCTTTTCCAAATGAATGAATGGGTAAGTATGCTGATCAACGTTCATACTTACCCATTCATTAATAAAAGACTCAAATTAGTGCTATTTTTGAAATAGAGACAGCTGAAAATATTTGCTTCTCAACGAGAACATACCCAAATGTGAGTATACCAGGATGGAGCTTTCAGTGCGATCATTGCTCAGATGTTCTGCTTGTACCACACATTTACCACCATAATGGCAGGCACAGATAGTTCTATCAACAGTGGAGAGCACAAGACTAATAGATCGAACATTATTTGCATTACTACTTGGACCTGCTCCAGAGTTCTCAGGCAGTGGCCCTTACTGTGTGCATCCTATACAGAGCTGTGATTTCTGCAGCTCTGGATTTAATGTATAGAAAGATGCATTCATTTGAAACATGCAAATAGAAGTGTATATTCAGAGGCTGCGAGGTGTCCTCACAGCAGCCTATACAAGTCTGGATATTACAAATGTGTTTTTGTTTCTTTTCGTTTATGAATAGATTCCCTAAAAACATGAGCCCTGAAAAAATAAGATGACAATGTGTTACATAAGGCATGGTTAGATACGCTGCTTATCAGGCTTAAGAAAAAATGGATGATTCAATTAACCTTTCTGATTTTAAAATGTTTATACAATTGACATTGATTAAAAATACACGTGTTTTACACCCTAGCCGCAGGGCACCCATCTTTCTTTGCTCGCTTCCGTTCTGCACTTGTACAGAGCGTTTTCCCGCTGCACTTCCACCTGACAAACACATGGATGACCTGATCTGGATCAGGTCCTTGCAGCAGAGATAAGATAAGCCCTCTTGCTGCCGGAACCCACCACATATCAGGTTAACTGATTCTGAAAAGTTCTATGGTCTATGGCTGCCAACTCTCTTAGTGATCTCCCTGACTCCCTGAAGTGTTTGCCGATCTCCCTGATGCTCAATTTGTTTCTAGAAGTCATTGTGGTATTATTACATAATGTAGAAATTGTGTCCTATTTCCCTGTGTTAAGGGCTATAGAGATTATGCTCATTTGCATGGAGGCCAAGATGTAATCAAAGACTGGAAGTTATCTAAGAAAACATTACTTCAGTAATGGAGACAGAAATAAAAAATGTACTTTGGTCTCTTGTTAGTTAGCTGCTACTTTTATCTTCTCTATAAAGATCAGGGGATCTCCTATTCACAGTCTTCACTGAAACTACTAAAAGTATTTATTTACTTACAATTTAACAATCAATAAACTGATACTGCCATTTTTTATTGAGAAATAGTTTGTGGGTGGGGCTATTTACGTGACACACCCCTTTGTTGGTAAACTAGTCCTAGTCACACTAGTCCTGTGTTTTTGTGATAATATTTTTTGTGATAATTATCTAGATTGATAGCTCTTTTCCATTTATCTGGACATTATTTTGCTGAAAGCTATAAGGGTGTATTATTTTTACATTGTTTTGTTTTATGGCTGGCCTACGCCCGCTTTTCCGAAAAGGGGGCTTTCCCGCTGTGAAGGCGGAGATAGATATTCTAATGGGGGACTGGGCGGGGAAGCCCCGTTACGATCATGAAAGCGCCGTAAAGCCGCATACGTACTTGTAAAAGTTAGGGTAGGATTCTGGACATGTAAGTAGGGGCATGTACTCCCCGCTACGACCACGGCCGTAATGACCTCGGGCGCCCGTAGGTCAGGAGCCGGCCCATAATGAGTGATGTATTATTTGTCACATGAAATCAGATTTTCCAATACTGAGGACTAGCTCATTTTTAATTTAATCATGATATGTAAAGAACACAGATCAGTAACTTTCTTTTGTGACTGTAAATGTTTCAATTCTAGATCAGTGGATTGCCACTTGCTTTATAATACTCCTCCAAGGTTCTGGTTCTGGGAAGTCCACTTATTTTCCCTGCTCCTCTGTTTTTAATGATCATGTGACCCCGACAGAACTCTTCTGACACTAGCCTCTTCATTACCAATCAGATTGTAAAATCTGTACCCCAGAAGTTTGTAGTTACATGTACTTGCTTTGTATTTAGCTTTTATTAGATTAGTTACCACAGTAATTTAGTTTAGTTCATTCAGTCTGTTTTTTTCGTTTTTGTTTTTTATTAAGCTGAAATAAATGTGGTGAAGGGGGAATATAACTGGATATCACTAAAAGGGTATCTGTGATTCTCAAAACCAATGATTAGCTTTTTACTAATAATTACTAATAATGACTATTTGTTGTTCAAAAATTAACTATATTACTGCTGAGCACTTTCGCAAATCAGGAAAGCTGAATAAAGTAAACGTGTTAATTATTGTACTTTGACGTCATAAAACAGCTGAATACTGCACTTCCCTTACCTGTATCTCATCTATTACATGTAAGTGCATATATAAATAATGTATCACTTTGTAGATGAGAGTCTACAAAGCACTGGTTATATAGGAAGTAATATGGAAAAGGGGACATTTAGGGAGTATACATTAGGGGTAGTGCCACTGCAGTAACAGTATAGAGTCCCACTCTAATCATATTTACGTTTTATTTATCTGGAAATCACTAGGCTCAAGGTTATTAAAACATTGGTAGTGAATCTGGAAGAACATAAAAAGTTTGTCTGCCATCAAGTGTCAGAACCCAATGGTTAAAAGGGGTGCGGGTCGCCGTTGCAAACAGTCCTTTTCCGAATGGGCGGTTCTCTCCCAGCCAGTGCCGGACTGGCTGGGTATTCGCTTGCTTTTGCATCGCAGAGCATCGAAGACTGTTCTGCAACTGGTAAGTCTAAATTTACCCCAACCCTTAACCTAACCCTCCCCTTCCATTACCCTAACCCTTCCTTCCCTGCAGCCTGACCCTAAGACTCTCCTCCCCACAGCCTGACACTAAGACTGTCCTTGCATGACCCTAACCCTCCCTTTCCATGACTTTAACCATAACCCTACCCTTTCATTACCCTAACCCACAGCATAACCCTAAAAGTCCCAGGGGAGTTTAGCTCAGCTCTTGGTTGTTCAGTCGGTAAAATGGACATGTTTTCTAAATGGTTCTACTTCTAAAACAGCCATTTCTCTACGACAACTCCATCCCAGTTAGAAGCAGGGCTGTAACTAGGGGTCTGCAATAGAGGCAGCTGCCCAGGACGTAAAGCTTAAGGAGGTGCCAGTAAGTTAGGGCCGTATTCACAGATCCGTTTTCAAGTTGCGTGAGGTTGCATGCGTATTTTTAGCAGCGGATGAACTGCACATGCGTAGTAACTTTATTTACGCTGTTTACATTGAATTTACGAAAGTCCATTGGGCTCGTACTTGGAAATTGCAATTGGGGACATACATGCAGAGGGGCGTGGTTGAAATCCGAACATTCAAAGTTACGTGCAATAGATTTAATAGCATTTCAGGACACGGTTAGACCTTGAAGTACGCCCGTAACTACACACGTACACATAAGGGAGCCCTATGGCAATCGTAAGTCAACGAAAACCCGGCAGTGTGAGGGGAGTGTTATGGGTGTTGCCTTGCTACGTGCGTACTTATAATACGGTACTTAATCTTTCAGGTTAAATTGGTTTGGAATTCAGGGTCAGGGGCGCCATTTTTCATTTTTTTTCCCTTGGTGCTAAAATTTCTAGCTACGGCTCTGGTTAGAAGTAACCTGGTTAACACTCAGGTATCTATCATTGATTCAACTCTGTGTCATTGCACCTGCAGCTCACACTTGCAACATGCATGGTCTCACTAAGTAGTGTCCATTGTTTTAAGTCTTCTCTATATTTTTTGGGTATTTAGAAATCTATATCCATTTTGTAATTTATTTAGTTGATTTGTCAGTTCTTCTCTTGTATTGTTTCTCTAAGGATTTCATTGTTCCTTGCCAAGTGCTATTTTTTCCTGTTACTGCCTCATCCCATTCATTCTGTGACTAATCTTCCTGGTATTTTGGAACCAGAAACATATCTCCTGCTAACAAACTTCTTTACGTTTTTTAGTCAAGTGCACATCATTTTTTCTTCTTGATCCTCTTTTCTCAAGACTGTTGTCTACATCTTTTGTTATATATATATGTTATAAAGGGGAAAACAGTTAAAACAAAACCAAACGTGCTTAAAGTGGGTTTGTGTATGTCATACCATCACTTCTAAATGTCCATAAACCCACTTCTAATGTCCAAACTGTTACTTCGAATTGTCCATATCGCCACTTCTAAATGTCTGTACCGTCACTTCTAAATGTCCATAAAGCCACTTTCAATGTTCAAACTATTACTTCTAAATGTCCGTACCGCCACTTCTAAATGTCCATATCGCCACTTCTAAATCTCCATAATGCCACTTCTAAATGTCCATACCGCCACTTCTAAATGTCCATATCGCCACTTCTAAATGTCCGTACCGCCATTTTAAAATTTCCACTTTGACCACTGCTTTAAACTTTAAGACAAACTTATATACAATATTTACCACCAAGTAATATAAAAACAATATTATCTGAGTAAAGTCTAAACAATTTCAATTCCTTTATTGAAAGAAATTTGTTTTGTGATTTGAAGGTTTGTTTTTGCTGGATTAGTATGATAGGGCAGGTGCATGGTCAAAAATATCCCACTTCCTGGACCGTTTTCACACTTAAGAGAGATAGATGTGGACAGAAGCACACCTAACTCACCCGTCCTGCCTCTAACCATGCATATTTTCCTCCGTAAGAAGGAAACCCTCCCCCCGCTCTCCCCGTCTAATCTACACCCCTCCCACGTCTACCTAAGTCCGCCCCAAGGCGGCATTAGCACGCCTCCTTCTGACTAAACTACTCTGTGCGGTCTTTAAAGACTGCAGAGAGTAAATCTACGTACCTACGTAGATTGCGTAAATGACCTACTACACATACGTAGCAGGATGATTTTGGAAAATTCCACACTTAAGAAGCCAGGGCTTATTCAGTGTGATTCGGACCCTCTAGGTTTAAAGATTTGGTAATTAAGAGGAACATTGATTGTGGTTGTGAGTTATTGCTCTTTGAGAATGCTTTCTCTTAATCAATGAGAATTTAGTCTTCCAAACAGGAAATGCCATGACGTTGTCCACAGCAATCTGATCCTTGCCACTATATTTTAACATGACATATACAATGTGATTGGTTGATTTGGGCAATACCTCCAATTTTTCTGTTTCAAAGATTTATTAAATGTACCTAATAGTAAAATAATTGTCTTAGCTGAGGAATGTGATCAGTAAGCTCCGTTGTAAAGGTAAATCAGAGTGAAACTGATATCCAGTAAATATTACAATTGTGATGGATAACAAAACAGTATGAACTAGACATTCAGCACAGCATATTTTATGTCCTATAAAGGATATGCTTGGTTCCTGGATTTCCAGCTGGTGTCATGTTCCAAAATAGCTGTGTCAGAAGATATCTTCCTCCGCAGCTGGTTAGTATTTCCTTGTATTCCCAATATGTTGATGTTGTCTCCTTACTTAGATATTTATATACAGTATAGCATCACTTTCTATGTAAGGAGGGGCAGTGACTTCTTATTGATACAAGTGGATGTTGTGTTTAGTGTTTTTACTGCTTCCAAGGCTACATTTTAATGACCTTAAGTAAAGCAGCAGCAGATCTACTTCATCCCATTAAAATGTAGCCTTGGTAGCAGTAAAACAATAATACTTTCTGCCCACAATAATTCTTTGCTTACAGTCAACGTGAACATATTGGATACATTATAGAGTGTCGCTTGCTCTCTTCACATGGTGGAGACAGCCATTTTGTATGATTATACAAGGCAGTGCAGACTCCCAAGAGTCACCTGATTTCCTGAGGAACTACTGGATCTCACTGACAAAACGCTGAGGACCTAATTCAGACTCAAGGTCATTTTACATGCATGTGTACCTAAGTTATGCACTACTAAGGACAACACAGTCCCCCGGCACTCCCTTCTCACATATGTAACTTAGCTGATTTACGTGTACAGAAACCTTCCTTAACTTTTCCTTGCATATCTCTGGTTGTACATAAGTGCCTAACCCAGCCCATACTGTACAATTTAAATGCCTTCCTCCGCCCACAATGCATATTTTCGGCTTGCGCATAGATCGCTTTCCTGTTGTATGGAGTTACGCACAAGTAACGTACGATCAGAATTACATGAGTAACATCTGCCGCGCACATGTGCAGTTCATTCCCACAGCCAGATTACGCATGCCGTGTGCGTAAATTGCATGTCGTTAATAAGTCTGGATCAGGCCCAATGTTCCTGAGAGGTTGCACCCATAGAAAAGAAGAGGGCACCTCTTACCGGGTAGAGTAGTTCAGCATTGGCGGGATCAGTGATTTCTCCAGTGCATTATTCTAAAATACAGTAGCATAGTGCAGGGAGAGAAGGCAAACATAAGCGAGACTCTCTGATTCATACTTTACCCATAGCCAATATTTGCCTGTCTTATGACATGACTCTTTTCATCGGTGAAATCACTGCATATTTACAATACAGTCCTTTCTAGTGGCCATGTTTGCAGTGTGCCGTCACTAAGGTGAAATTCAATATATTTATGTACAGTCCACCTTTGGTAAAGTTTAATTCTTTCACTGCTAGTAAAGAACAATAATAATTTATTATCTTTTAATATTAAAATTAGTAACAGTAACAAGAAAACACAAGGCTGTGCTTCTATTCAAATGCATGAAATGTGTGTGTGTGTGTGTGACTGGTATATAGAGACAGGGGTGTGTGTGTGTGTGTGACTGGTATATAGAGACAGGTGTGTGTGTGTGACTGGTATATAGAGACAGATGTGTGTGTGTGACTGGTATATAGAGACAGGTGTGTGTGTGACTAGTATATAGAGGCAGGGGGGTGTGTGTGTGACTAGTATATAGAGTATATATATATGGAAGAGGCGCAGCCAAAGACCAAAAGTGACCGCTGTGTAACTACACGGAACAAAAGACAGGCCCGGAATTCCATGCCAAACATTATATAAGACTATATGTCAGAACATACATAAACAGGAGGCTTACTTCACAATATAGCTATATTGGGTTAAGTTCACCTGCCCAGCGTCAAGACACCTCTTGTAGATGAGTCCCTATCCATTTGCTATATGTATACTCAGGATGTCTGTGGTAAGACTCTCCTGTATTTGAAAGTGTGCAGCGGCCATATTGGAAAGGGGTCAGGCTTGTTTTTCAGTTTTTCTGTTTGCTAGCATAGCGCATAGTTTATTTATTCTGTGGCTTTTGCTGAGTGTTTGCTCTTATCTTGCTAGTAAAGCATCTGACCTTAACGTCCATTCATTAGCCAGGAATTCACCTCCTTTCTCTGGTCTTGTGTACAGTACCTGTCTCAGAACTGGTTCTACCAGTTCTATTGCTCTGAAATGGCACCTGTGATACCATGAACAGCCATATGAAACGGCTTCTTTTTTTGTTTGCACATAATTGTCTGGGTAATTTCAAACGTGAACAAAACACGGGGATTTATGAGAATTTAATACGGCAATGTGCTGTGTATGTAAATATCACATTGTACGTCATCCTAATTGCAACATCAGTTTATAATAGACTTTATAAATTGTGACATGGTGGCTTCTCTGTGTTATGTATGCATAGTAGTCAGGCCCTTTGCAGATTTCACTTTATCGCAATTTACTGTTCTATCCCTGGTAGAAAGAAATACTACAGTAACAATCTCTACTCCCTCTGCACCAGAGAGCCTTAGTTGGGCTTAAAGTGATCTTCTGTATCATGGGCAAGGTTGACGACTTTTAACAGCTTCCCTCTGGGAGATCCCGGAGGGAAGCTATAGATGCATACCGGGGGCAGGGCTTAATGGCGCGATTTATGCAAATCGCATCATTAAACTCCGCCTCCTTGACTAATACCCGTTTTTAGCTGTAATAGGGATCAGGACAGGGCTTGATGGCACAAATTGCGTCAACAAGTCCCTCCCTGTCCCTAGAAATACTAATATACTAGTGTTGCTAGGCAGGGGGGGGCAGGATTTGAGGCCGTGGTTTCCATGAAACTACCGGCCTCAAGTCACTTGCGGGAGATTTGCGAGCTCTCCCGGGACACCGGGAGAACTGCCCGAATTTCGAGAGTCTCCCGGACATTCCAAGAGAGTCGGCAACCCTGATCATGGGTGCTGTAGCAGAGGTGTCACTCACCCACCCATTAAAAGAAATAAGAGTGGTGGGTGCCAGTGACCATTGTTGTTTTTGGGCCTCTAGTGTTTGTAGCATAATCTTATAAACTGGTGTACTACTTGTGGCATAATCATGTAAACAGGAAGCTTTATTGCTGGAGGCATAATTATGTGGTCTGTGAAGCACCTAGAATGAGGGGGTGGGGATTAGGGGCACTAAAATAAAGTTATATCTGCCCCATCCTATATTAAGGTCTGATGACTGGATATAGCTGATGACATTGGATATAGCTTTAAATGACATAACAAAAGGGAAAGCTCTCTACACAGTTGGTAGATTAGTATTCTGGTCATTTATTAACCTTTTTAACTTTTTTATAAAGTGGAATTGTTAATTAAGTTTATTTTTCTCATGAAGAGAACAAAACTTCCTGTTTCAGTGCTGTCACCCTTATCTGCCCAGCTACACAAAAAAAGGGAATTGAAATTATTTTCTTATGAAACATTTGCATGTGCACAAAATGGTAAAAGTATAGGGTGTGGAAAGAATAATGAAAAGGCATATCATGTTGTGAACCAGATCATGAAATGCTGAATGGATGTGTTTTAAGGCTTTATGAAACATAAGTGTGAGTATTGCATTGCTGTATGGTCCCAGAGTCTTCCGTTAGTAAGTAATTGGAATATTCTGCAGACAAAGCCTTGGGTGTACATTTTATATCATAAATGCAATAACACGTTAAGATCGTTCGGGTAAACTAAATTCAATATCCTGCTATACTGTATGTCTAAAAGAGCAAAATACCCTTTAATATCGTGTTGCGTTTATTTGCTGGTAGGTCTAGAAATCCTCCTAGAGGCACGAAACTGCAATACAATATACATACTCCTTCTTACTTATTAGGGATTGACTAGATGTACCAGTGTGTCTAGCTATTAATGCAAGATTTCAAAAATACAAAACAGTTTAAGTCACTCTGCAAAAACACTGTGGGGGCAGATAGTATAGGGGGGTATAATAAAATATGTGGAGACTGCGATGCATACAATGACATTTAAACTATGTTTCAAAGACCATTGAAAAAATAAGTTTTTTATTATTATTATTATTAGATCCAGACATCCAAAAAGGGGGTGTTTTACAATTCCTAGGATAGAAAAAAAAATCTGCCTTTTACAACTGTGCAGGGACCACAATTTCTCTTCGGATCTGGATCCACAAGATCCATCTTTTGTGTTTGTGGCTGGTTTACGATGGCTGGGTAGGTGTGAGTGCCATGTGGAAGAATGCTAAAGTATAGGCATACCCTACGCATTTCACCCTATCCAAACTTCCGATGGAGTCCAAGGGGAAAGGCCTCCCATGCGCTCGCACAGAAAGCTGGATAGATCCGTATACTGGTGGCACTGTGTTCTGAACCTCAATTGCAGAAGTCTGGATCTTGTAGAATGGCAGAAGAATGTAAAAAAAACAAGAGGAAGGGGACATGGGATCTGGAAATTCTTGTGGCCGTGGACATAGTGAGGCTGGAGGGAGGGATAGTGTGGGATTTCATAGTGGTGCTTGACCTGATTTCCTGGAGAGTTACTGGATGTAACTGACAAAACACTAAGGGCCTGATCCAGACCTACGCCCGTCGTCGTTAGGACGGCGGGCGTAAGATCGGCTGAAAAGCCGATCTGCGCGTGCGCCGGGCAGATGTTGCCCGGCGTCGCTACGGCAATGCCCGATCGTGGATCGGGCGTCAGTAGCAGCGCCATAGGGACGCTGGAGGGGACGTCCCCCAGCGTCCCTATGTTCAGGTTAGTGTAGGTGGGCGGGGGGGAGAGAGAGTTAA
>WWET01000108.1:624578-637338 GCA_011038615.1 Limnodynastes dumerilii
ATACGCTCCTGTGTGAGCGTATGGCCCCTTCCTTACGCCGGGCGAAGCTAGGGTAGCCTTCAGCCGGCGTAAGGAAGTGGCCATACGCCCGCACAGGGGGAGTGTCGGTCAAAATGAACGCCGATACGCTGTGCTTTAGTAAGCACAGCGCATCGGTGTAGGTCTGGATCAGGCCCTAAGAACCACTGCCAAGGCACTAAGCCATCTATCCTGACAACATGTAACTGCTATAGTAATATGTGGTTCTACTTCTTACAGATCAGTGTGTACATGTTTTTATGTATAAGGTATTAGTAAGATTGGAAGGTTGCTATTTTTGAGAGTGAAAGGGCTGTGGCAGATCATCTTAACAAGTATTTCTGTTTAAT
The DNA here is from genome assembly GCA_011038615.1 of Limnodynastes dumerilii. NCBI lineage: Eukaryota > Metazoa > Chordata > Amphibia > Anura > Limnodynastidae > Limnodynastes > Limnodynastes dumerilii. The sequence continues at coordinate 624,947 of WWET01000108.1, forward strand.
ATTCACAAAATAAAGAGAGGGGAAGGGACCACGTTTAAAAGGCAATTACTACTACTTTCTCTGAGGAGCAGGTGTTAAAAGAACTTTTAAAGCTGAAAGTGGACAAATCAATGGGACCAGATTGGATATATCCAAGGATACTAAAAGAGCTTCCAAAACCATTAGCTGAATTATTCAATCAATCACTAATAACTGGGGTGATTCCAGAGGACTGGAAAATAGCAAATGTCGTCCCTCTGCATAAAAGTGGAATTAGGGAAGAAGCGTCATACTACCGACCAGTGAATCTCACATCAGTAGTTGGGAAATTGATGGAAACACTGTTAAATGAACAAATTATACGGTATCTTAAATCCAGTAACTTACAGGATCCCAAGCAGCATGGATTCACTCGGTGAAGATCTTGTCAAGCAAATCTTATTGAATTTTTTGACTGGGTCAGTAAAGTATTAGATAAAGGGGGAGCTGTAGACATAGCTTATCTAGATTTTAGTAAGGCCACATTGCAGACTGTAAAATAAGCTGGAAACTTTGGGATTGGACTTAAAGATAGTTGAATGGATACAATCCTGGTTACAGGATAGACAACAGAGAGTTGTAGTAAATGGAATCTTTTCTGGGGATGGTAAGGTAACCAGTGGAGTACCCCAGAAGAGATTCCATTTACTACAACTCTCTGTTGTCTATCCTGTAACCAAGATCGTATCCATGCAACTATCTTTAAGTCCAGTGCTATTTAATATCTTTATAGGTGATATTGCCTATGGTATTGAGGAGAAAATATGCCTTTTTGCAGATGACACCAAGATATGTAACAGGGTAGACACACTAGGTGGGGTACACAAAATGAGGGATGATCTGTGTAGACTGGAGGAATGGTCAAGCATGTGGCAGCTGCAGTTTAATGCCACAAAATGCAAAATCATGCACTTGGGGTACAAAAACCCAAAAGCTCAATATATCATTAATGGCTGTATATTAGAAACTACTGAGGCCGAAATGGATCTAGGAGTCATTATTTAATGTGACTTAAAGGTAGACAAGCAGTGTAACAAAGCAATGACAAAGGCAAGTCAGATGCTTGGTTGCATAGGGAGTGGAATTAGTAGCAGAAAGAGAGAAGTAGTGATGCCCCTTTATAGATCATTGGTACGACCTCACCTAGAATACTGCGTTCAGTTCTGGAGGCCATATCTCCAGAAAGACATAAATACATTAGAGACTGTGCAAAGAAGAGCAACTAAAATGGTCCATGGCCGTTGTAACAAATCATACCAAGAAAGGCTACAGGAACTAAACATGTATAGCTTGGAACAGAGAAGGGAGAGGGGGGACATGATAACAGCTTTCAAATACATCAAGGGTTGTGACCAGCTAGAGGAGGGTACCATTATTCAAAAGAAAAGGTGTAATAGAACACGAGGGCATGAATATAAACTGGAGGGTGGTAGATTCAAAGGAAATGTGCAGAAAAATTTTCAGAGGAACGGAAAAATTACTGCACTGAAAGGGTATAGATAAGGGGAATAGCCTCCCATCTGATGTGGTTGAGGCTAACACAGTAGAACAGTTTAAACATGCTTGGGATAAATATAAGGATATCCTAAATCTCAAACTAAATTGAGCGTAAATAGGGTCTAGGTTCAGTATAATTTTAAATAAACAACTGGGCAGACTGGATGGGTCATGTGGCTCTTATCTGCCGGCACATGTTTCTTTGTTTCTATAATATATGCAATTATAGCTTCTTAAAGTTGGTAACTCATTCTTACTGTCTTTATTTTTATTTATTTTTTGCTACAGAAAATATGGGATGTATCACATCAAAACCGAAAGACCCTGAATCTGATTCCAACAACAAGAGCAAACCAGTACGTACAACTGAACGAACTATTTATGTACCAGATCCAACGTCCAATAAGCAGCAAAGGCCAGTAAGTAGATAGACAAGGACAGAATACATTCCTTAGCATGGTTACTATTCTTGTCACCCATCTCTTCCCCTGTGCAGCAGAATCCGACAGTCTCAGCCCCTCATGCTGTTACTTTGACCATCAGGGGCTGTAATTCAAGCAAAAGTTTTAGGTCTTTTTGGTTAAATGCCCCATATTCAACTTTAATGCAATATTTTATCTGGATTTTTTTTGAGTTGACTCCCCACATTCACAATAATATTGTCAGAATCATAATGTGTCTTTACAATAGCCAATATCAGTCTAATCCTGCTGGGCAATTGGATGCACACCACATTAATGCAACCCCTCAAGACCAAAGGTAGAGGTAGAAAGAAACTTATCCCAGGTGCCCATCATGAAACGTAGCCATACAGGAAAATATTAATGTATTGAATACATTAAGGGCCACATTTACTAAGCTGAAAGAGGTGAGAGTTTGCCCATAGCAACCAATCAGATTCTAGTTGACATTCTCTAGAATGCAATAGTTAAATAAGATCTAGAATCTGATTGGTTGCTATGGGCAAACTCTCACCTCTTTCAAAACTCTCACCTCTTTCAGCTTAGTAAATGAGGCCCTATGTGTTATTATTACTCATTGGAGCTGATGCAGAGCAGCGCTTAAAACTATTTTTCCAGCGTGTATTAGCACTGCACATCTTCAAAACGGGGAACAAAAAAAAACCCGCAAAGTGACTGATCCGGTACACAGAAATGACAGCAATTTAAATGTATTAAATAAAAAAATACAAATGAATAGAAGACTCTTTGAACGCTTGTATAAGCTGCTGAAAAGGATGCACACATTTTCAACGGCTGATCTGCGCTTTCAATGTGCTAAGATTCTAATCATCACCATTATGTGCTCCTAAATCCCTTTTTGCTTATAATCAGGTTATAGTAAAATAAAACACATTTGTACATTGACAGTGGTAAATGTTTTCGAATCGAACGCCCGTTTGGACCAGATCCGTGTGGAATGCTTAATGCTGCCTACAATGCCTCTTTCACAAGCCTATCCCTGCTCCCCTTGTGGGGTTTAGGCATGCGGAGGGCACGGCACACCCTGTCGTACGGATCTTCTTGCGTACGGAATTGCATTCTATATTCAGGGCGGTATTCACAGATCCGTTAGTTAAAGGTACGCAATTATACGCACATACGTGGCAAGGCCACACCCATGACACTCCCCCCACACAGACGGGTTAGCAGTGACTTACGCCTCCATAGGCCACCCTTATCTCTATATAATACATACGTACGTGCGTATGTAACCAACCGCGCCCTCAAATGGTCATATAAATGCCCCCACCCGCTATCACGTAACTTTAGTCCTGATCCAGACCTACGCCGATGCGCTGTGCTTAGTAAAGCACAGCGTATCGGCGTGCACTCTCCCCGACACTACCCCTGTGCGAGCGTATTTTCCCTCGCTTACACCGGCTGAAGGCTACCCTAACTTTAGCCGGCCTAACCAAGGGAAAATACGCTTGCGCAGGAGCGTTTGGCCACCAACCCCTCCCTCCCTCATTAATCTAGCTCCCCCTGCCCACCTACACTAACCTGAACGTAGTAACGCTGGGGGACGCCAGTAGCTACGCCAGGCAACATCTACCCGGCGCATGCGCAGATCGGTATTTAAGCCGATCTTACGCTTCTGGCTGGCGTCTTAACGCCAGCCAGCGTAGGTCTGGATCAGTCCCTTTGTCTGTACGGATTTCAATCACGCCCCTCCGCAAGTATGTCCCCAAGTGCGATTCACACGTACATGCCTAATGGACTTCTGTGTGTAAAGTCAACATAAATAAAGTTACTATGCATGCGCAGTTCCTCCAATCCCAAAAAACACGGAACTCCCCGCAAAAACGTACATGTGAGTACGGCCCTCCATTAGGTCTACAGAACATATGGCGCTTGTATACACACTTCTAACGTCAAGGCTGACTTACACCAGTGGCTTGCATAAGTCACCTAATGTTCGTCATTCTGGATCTGGCACTTTGTTTCTGAAGACCTCCAGTATGACTTTTCAGGTTTGATCTATCAGTTTGAGGATACTTATGTCTCTTACTGTTTATTTGAAATGTGCTCTAGATGTCATCGGATGGTTCTACATTAGCTATAGAAATTCTAATTTACAAATAGCATAATTTCAGAGGGACAACATCATAACAAATAGCAGCATACACAGGTTTCAGAGGAATGGCACATTTGACAGATCGTGTGGGTTGAATTTGAAAGTGGGCATTTACTCTTATTCAGTTTACTGTATAGGTATTCACTCTTAATGTATAACGCATTCAGACTTCCATACTTCTGTGAATTTTTGTGCCTTTGTTATGGAAAAATGAAGTGAGACAATAAGTCATCGGGAAATAAGAGTGCTTATAATAGAACATGCAGATGTTTTGATAGAGGGCCCATGATTATATCCAATTTCTTTACATAAGACACCAACGGGGCCAAAATTGGATCAAGCTTATGAACCTGGGTTTTAAAAATTGTACTGTATCTGACTATAACCTATGGCTATGAACATGAGGGAGGAAAAAGCACAGCCTGTAACTGTCAAATCCTTAGTTATTTATAACATTCATGGTGGGGAAGTACATGGTTTCTCTAGAGAGCAATGCAGCACATTCATCTCTAGAGGAAAGAACACATATTGCAAAAGTTTATACTTTGTAATCCTATGCAAAATTGCTGGGACAAACATCTTTAAACAATGGATTTATGGAATTATAGGATGTTGCTTTAACACATGTTTGTCCCTATATATAATTTTATTTTGGTAATGGTAGTTTTGATGACCGGTCTGCAAAGAGTTTCGAATCTAATTGATTTAAGTGTAGATCTTTGCTAGAAGGAGAAATTTTGCTATTTATTTTATTATTCATTTATATTGTCCCTTATTATATAACAGAAAAAAACTGTTGTCATCCCACCATCTATGTATAAAAGTAAAGCCAGAGATAAACTTCTTTGCCTTTGTTTAGTATATAGTTACATGCTACGCTTCACTCTAGGATGTATTGTTATTCTTTCACACATATGAAGTGTGTATGCAATTAAAGCCTTGTATAGTCTGTTCATTCTGTGTAACCCCCATTGGAAATGCTGTATTCCCGTTCAATAAAAAAACATTTCCAAACAAACAAATCATCACCCTCTGGCTCCACAAATTCTTACACTTTGGTAGAAATCTATCTACACAAACTTGCACAAAGTAATAGGCTGATGTGTCTAGTTACTTGGACTGGATCCTGATCTAAGACAGGAAGAAGAATTCAAATTCCACTTCATAATGCACCAACCTTCTCCCCCCAGCGCATGTACGGAATTCCGTGATCGGAACCCTATCTTTTCTTTTCCACACGTAACTCTTTGCATAAGAAAAACTGTCATACAGAAGTGCCTAAGCCATACTGCGCAATTTAAATGCATAACCCCGCCCATACTGCGTTTCCTAGAATGTACGGAGTGTTGTCATGCCCTGACATACGAAATCCTGAACGTACAGGAACAATTTGCGTAGCTATCTGATACTGTGAAATGTGTAACAGTATTTGCAGTTTTTTTTATTAAAGTTATATTTTTTCCTCATACACTAAATTGGCAAAAGTTTTTGGCCACACTTCTTAAGTATTAAATTCTGGTGTTTCAGTCAGACCCGTTGCCATGGTGTACAAAATCATGCACCCAGCCATGCTGTCTCCATTTGCAAACATTTGTGATATAAAATGAAGAGCTCAGTGACTCAGGCATGGTACTGTGATGGGATGCCATCTTTCCAATTAGACGGTTTGTGTAACTTCATCCTTGCTGGATATTCCACACTCAAGTGTAAGTGATATTATTATAAAGTGAAAGCGTTTAGGAACAACAGCAATTCAGCCACAAAGTGGAAGACCACTTAAAATCACAGAACGGGTTCAACAACTGCTAAGGCGCATGGTATGTAAATGTCTTCAATGCTCTGCTGATTCCATATCTGGAGAGTTCAGAACTTACACTAGCATTAATGTAAGCACAAAAAGTGTGGCGGGAGATTAATGGAATGGGTTTCCATGTCCGAGGAGATGAATGTAAGCCTCACATCACCAAGTCCAATGCCAAGCATTAGATTGAGTGTAAAGCCACCGACATTGGACTGTGTGGTTCAGTGGTAACATGTTCTGTGGAGTGATGAATCAGGCTTCTCTATCTGGCAGTCAGATGGGCAAGTGGGGTTTTGGTGGCTGGCAGGAGATCATTACCTGCCTGATTGCATTATGTCAGCTGTGAAGTTTGGTTTAGGAGGGATAATGCTATGGGGCTGTTTTTCAGGGTTTGGGCTAGGCCCCTTATCTCCAGTGAAGAGCAGTCTTAATGCTTCAGGAAACAAAGTCATTTTGGACAATGCTATGCTTCTAACTTTGTGGCAACAGTTTGGGGAAAGTTCTTTTTTATTCCAATGTTACTGTTCCTCAGTGCACAAAGCAAGTACTATAAAGACATGGTTTGATGAGTTTAGTGTGAAAGATCATGACTGGCCCACACAGAGCCCTGACCGCAACCCCATCGAGCACCTTTGGGATGAACTGGAAAGGAGACTGCGATCCAGGCCTTCTCATCCAACATCAGAGCCTAACCTCATAAATGCTCTACAGAATGAATGGGCACAAATTGCCACAGAAACACTCCAAAATCTTGTGAAAAGTCTTCCAAGAAGAGTGGAAGCTGTTATAGCTGCAAAAGGGGACCAACTATATATTAAAGTATATGTATTTGAATACAATGGGGTAGATCCAGAATTACATCAGTCTTCCATAGACGGACGTAATTCAATGAACAATAGCTACTGCGCATGCGTAGTAGCTATTGTACGTAATAGATTGCGTAAAAGACCGCATATACGCAATCTACGTATCAAAACGATACGCATGCGCAGTAGCTATTGTTCATTGAATTACATCCGTCTATGGAAGACGGACGTAGTTCTGGATCCGGCCCAATGTCATTACAGTCCCTGTTGGTGGTCAGGAGTCCAAATACTTTGGCCCATATAGGGTATCTTAACAAGTGGGAACATAGCTTAATTTTAAACAATGTTAAGAAATTTTGGTTCTATTTTTCAGCTCATGAAATGTTATGCATTCCCAACTTTGCACTGTTAAACAGTGTTCTTTATTATATCAACATTTCTTCTTTTTTCCCAACCATGGGATATTTCTTCCTTATGTTGTGTTTGTTGATATTGTTTATGTTTGGGTTTGTTTCCTTGACAATTTTTTAAAGTGCTTTAATTTTTGTCTCTTGACTCTCTGATCTAGGCATGGCCACACCAATGTTTTTATTATTACTATAGCAAAGCTGTATATTTGTACTTATAGCTCCTCTCTTCATGAAGGTGGAATAAACTTTATTCTATCCTGAGATATCCACCTTCTTGTGCATATTTCAGACTTATTTGTATTTGCTCTTTATTGGATTGTAGTATAAGATGATTCTACAATGATACAGAGATCATACAGAAGAACTGGTCACACTCTATTCTATTTTTTGGTTGCTTTTTCATTAGGTATGTGAGGCATATGCCTAGGGGCCCAAAACCTATGGGAGGGCAGGTCCAGAGACAGAAGCATACAAGGGGGGCACTTACTGGGCCATGACCTCTCAGGCTCTGTTATGGAGGCTCTGTGAGATATATCAGGCAGATAACACACGCAACATAATTAGGTGGGGTCAACCATAAATGTTGTGGGCTGACCACCCTCCCCCCAGTTCTGGATCCATCCCTTGACAAGATAGGACATAAGTATACACTGTATATCTCTATACATCTCATGAACAGGAGCTGTTGCATGAAAGTAGTTCTTTCTATTCTCTTCAGCTCTAGAGTGATAGGGTCTGATGGCTTAATGAAACAGGTTGGGACTCACTGCTAATATTACCAATATGTGTTCTTGATGAAAAACGAGCAAACAAGATAATCCTTTATTGCAGACCCTGATAACATATAATCAGGAGTGATCAGGGTTGAATGTATTTGAACAGTGTACTGGGCATTTACATCAGTTGCAGTCCCCACAACTATGGCCTCCTTTCAGAAATAGAGACAGCCGAAAGTTACTTTTCAGCTCTCTCTATTTGGAATACGGGGCCTTTTTAGAATTATTTTTTTTATGAATGGGTTAGTGTGCCGATTGGCATACTCGCCCATTCATTTTCACAGAGGACACGACGCACCCACTGCTAACAGCTCTGGGTAGGTAAGTAACCTCTCCGGGGACTTTTAATGTTAGGAAGGGGGAAGGTTAGGGTCAGGCTGCGGAGAGGGGGGTCTTAGGGTTAGGGCCATAGAAGGGGAGGGTTAGGGTCAGGCTGTGGGGAGGAGAGTCTTAGGTTTAGGCTATACAGAAGGGAGTATTCGGGTCAGGCAGCGGGGAAGGGAGGGATAGGGTTAGGGTAATGGAAGGGTTAGGGTTAGAATTAGGGGTTAGGTTTAGGTAGTTTTTGCACTTACATTTTGGAGCACCGTATTCGGTGCTCCGGGGATGGATTGCTATGCCTCATCGAGGATAAGCAGATGATATCCCAGCCAGCTTAGAGAACGGCCCTATCGAAATACACATTTACATGTACAATCATAAGTTCATTGCTCTCATCATTAAAAACAAAGTCGGAGGCCCAGATTCACACTACCGGACGTATAGCATGCAGTCTTAAAGACCTACATAACGAAAAGATACGTAGATTACGTAAAAAATGTACTACGCATGCAAAGTAGCCTAAAATGGTAAACTACGGACATATATGCTATACATCCGGTAGTGTGAATCCGGGCCGGAATTCCTATTTTTAAAACTTTTTTTTTTACATTTGCAGAAATATTTTCAGCAGACATGTTTCGGATTTCACCATAAAAGAGGAACAATTTCTTTTCATACAGGGGAAGTGAATTTATTATCCCTTGGTATTGAATTAATTAATTATGAAAGTACTAACATTACTGTGTCTGGGTCAATTTTTTTTTTTTTTTACAAGTGAGCTGTTAGCCAGTACTCGAGCTTCTTAAGTGCCCTAGGTTCTTAAAAAAAAAAAAAAAGCGGAGGTGGCGGATACATGTTTTTATATACATGCTTCTCCGTGCTGCTTCTCCGTGTCTCCTTAAAGCATTGTTAAGCTTAATTATGGTCTTCCATTCCTAAATATTACATAGATTGCGTAAATAAAGGTATAGTTTATCCGTTCTTAAAAATATGCACGCAAATAGCAGCAGCTTCTTACCTGTGAATACGACCCCATATGACTGCGGGAAGGCATATTCCAATAGGATCTGAATGACAACTGGTGTGTTTAGAAATCAGCTTTTGCAATAGCTGTCTCAGTGTCTGCAATGTTTATAATATATTTGATGAGCACTGACTTTTGTTAAAGCAGTTTTTACAGCATCATATGTTTTAAAAACTGACAATTTGATTTTAGAGGAAAATGCAGGGGTTTCCAGTGCTTGTAATGTGTGCGGGTTTCCTTTGGTTTTTCCCCACATTGTGTAAAAAACATGCTAGGAGTTCAGTTGGCTACTGCAAAAAAATTAACCCTAATGTGTGTTAGGGAGTTTAGTTTGGAAATTCCAATTGTAAAATGCTACGTAATATGACTTCCATATGTCCATACCCCCACTTCTATATGTCCATACCCTCACTTCTATATGTCCCTACCCTCACTTCTGTATGTCCATACCCCCACTTCTATATGTCCATACCCCCACTTCTATATGTCGATACCCTCACTTCTATATGTCCATACCCCCACTTCCATATGTCTATACCCTCACTTCTGTATATCCATACCCCCATGTCTATATGTCGATACACCCACTTCTACATTTTCCAAACTGTAATATACGCCACATACATAATAGTATAGACCCCTAGTATTCATTTATATGGTGTGCCATCTCTAGATCACTAAAATAGCCCATATGTGCAGCACCAGGCTTTCCATGCATCAGTTACCTCTCAATAGCCTGTTCTCCTGGCTGGGTGGCAGTAACATGGCTGCAGCACAGTCATACACATTGTTGCTCCACTACCGCATGGGAGGAGCTTCTGCGCTTGCAGAGAAGCTCCATTTTCTACAGTCTGAGCTGTGGCTGTCTTCTGTTTTTCATTTTTTTATTATTAGCTGGTTCTCTGATTGACCTCCACTCTGATTCATAATGCAACAGCTACAGTTCCAGTTTCTGCTGTATTTGGCTACCTCCAGAGCTTTTTGTTTTTGTTTTGTTTGATTTAATTTCTGTCAGGGTAGATTTATGCGCTTGCAAGCACCACTGAACTTCCTAGATTTCTAAGAGCCCGATGCAATTGACTGCGATGAAAGGAAAAAGCATGACGTGTGTGTGTGTGTGTGTGTGTATATATAATAAAAAGAAAACGCTCTATGGTACATATGGTACAGTACCGTTTATTTAAAAGTACACAGATAATTAAAAACACTTCGTATTAGATGGCAGCGTACCAGATAAAAAGAACCACATAAATGGGGTTCTGAGTAAAGCAATATATGTGACAGATTACCGCTCCAGCGGGTGACTCTGCATACTCGATCCCAGCGTCCTGGATGCTAAGTGGGTGACCGGAGCCTGCAGGTGAATTCATCGATTGGACTTCTCCCAGGAGAACTGCCCGAATTTCGTGAGTCTCCCGGATATTCCGGGAGAGTCAGCAACCCTGGTATATAAAATATCACCTGTAACTAATACTGTATATTTTTTGATGGTGTTTCATGAAATAATTTTAATAATAAATAAATAAAGCTGATGACTGTTCCTCCTGAATTCTATGTTTACTGCGGAGAGGCAGAGCTTGGAAGTTTAACAATTGCACCAGTATACTTTGGCCAAGATCCAGAACTCTGATTTTCCAATGATCGGATCCTTAAGCAACAGCTTTGGAGGGGGCCACAATATCCAGACATCCATACACTTACCTACCGACAGCCAGGGCCTACCTTCCATCAATTGCATGGAAAATCACCTAAATAAAGAGCTATTTCGTTTGCATCAAGAAGGAACACTGCTACTGTTCACTAAATAAGAGACAGCGCCAACTTGCAAACCCAACCCAGATCTTCTGTCAGATGCTATCGGAAGTATCATTCCACCTAAATCTGGATGGTGTGGGAAAGCTTTCTGAATGGGCAGCACAGATGCAATCGCTTAATGAGTAAGTGGCCACAATCTGATGAGAATGCACATAAATTGAGTTCTCATTCCAGATTCCAGCCCTCTCATATCTGTTCTGCTACTTATCCCTATTAATACTAAGTTCCCTATGTCTGTCTTGTGGTATATTTGTTTATTAGAGATGTCCGAACTTACAGTGTCCGAGTACCGAGCCAAGGCTGCTTGGTACTATTCAGCTCCACCAGTTATGACAATGATGCAAAACATCATCGTTGCATCCTTGGATCTCGTGGGATTTTGTTGCCATAAAAGAGGATGGTTCCTGGTGGATCATTTGACAGAGTGTGCAGACTATTGGGTGTAAGAATCTTCAGCTTTTTAGGTGTTTATATTTAAGAAGGGATATACTGCACATGTGTAGTAACTTAATGCACGCAATTTATGTTAAACTTAAGAACAGGACATCTCTGAATCACCATTATAAACCTATTTCTTCAAGGTTCGTAGTGACTTCAGAATGAAGGGATGTGCCGGGAAAAATTAAGCGAAAGTAAAAAGAATGGGTGGAGGGAGCCATTTCAAAGGGGATATCTGGGCACGGTTAGGTAAAAACGTTTTTTATTAGCTGCCACACGCACACAATTATGAACCTAAAGATAAGGTAGCCCTATGGCATTCGTAAGTCCAGTTAAGAAGCTGAAAACCCGGGGGCATGTCAGGGGAGTCGGCATGCTACTTTTTGCGTATAATTAAGAACCTAAAGCATTCTTAAGTGTGAATACGATCCAATGTTACTCCACTCATGATGTTTAATTTTCTTGTAGTTAAATCATAGAGGAAGCCTTCTACCTGGACAAAAGTGGCAGCAAGCAGGTATGCTCACTCTATGTTGACTTAAAGCATAACCATTATATACAAGTAGAAAAAATAGAAACTCCAGTCACAAAATGGACTTTAATCAGCAGAAAGTACACTTAGCTGTCACATTAGAGCTTATGGCCTATATGCATTGTGGCTTTGAATCTGCTGTATCAGAGATGTACCATCGTATTTGAAACAGGGCAGCAGGCTGCTCACTCTATGTTGACTTAAAGCATAACCATTATATACAAGTAGAAAAAATAGAAACTCCAGTCACAAAATGGACTTTAATCAGCAGAAAGTACACTTAGCTGTCACATCACATCTTATGGCCTATATGCATTGTGGCTTTGAATCTGCTGTATCAGAGATGTACCATCGTATTTGAAACAAATATATATATA
>WWET01000108.1:676484-692239 GCA_011038615.1 Limnodynastes dumerilii
GAAAGAGTGGAAAACACTTGCATTGGGGAGGTCTGAAGTCTGTCCAGTATGATAAAATATGGACGTGTTAATTGACATCTTATTTTAAACTCCAGTAGATGAAGCACATATCAGGAAGCCAGCACCACATACATACTTGCTTAGCGACAGCAGAGAACTTCATGACATGCAGGGTTTCATCATAAGTAGAAGCGCACTGATTGATATTGACAATCATGCAGGCTATGCCCTTGCCACAGAAGAAGGGCTGAAATAGGCGGGTGAGTTTACTCTCCCTGAAGGGCACACAGCTGGATTTTCTGGAAACAGACAAAAAGATACTGCATTTAAACAAATAAGTCTTCATCATCGCTCTTAACATACTGAGTTGCACACACCCCTCCATAAACTATAGGACACTTCTGCCACCAATTTTTCTGTGTAAAGGTAAATATTTATTGGTGCCAACCTGCGGCTCTTCATGGGCTCTAAAGTCAAGAATTTCAGCATTCTTTAATTAGCCAAGACACTCTCCTGTGTCTCTTCACTCATGACCACACACTGCAGTTACAGCATGTGGCACATTATGCAGCTTATATGTGAAGGGGACCATTGAAGACTGTCACACATTGAAGCGCAGCTCATAAAGCCCCCAATCCCCTCTTTATATTTCCGTTGTCACAGTGGTAAGTTGGGTGGCCTCTATAATTTGAGGAGACCTTTCAGGAGAGAGCCTGTGATTTTAACTTCGTTGTTTTTATGCACTTTGCTTTTTCATGTTGGCTTTATTCACAAGCACTATTTTGCTATGGATTTTTTGTGAAACGTTTTCTTTTTATGGTTCATTTCCCCCCAATTGATTTTATTAAATATTAATAAAAGTTAATCTTTACTTTAGGTAGATGTGTATTCTAAAGCTGGCCATACACTAGAGCGATTACCAAAAATCGCATGAGTTAGCCGATAATCTTGAAGATTTTTCTGCTAGAGGCCCACATGGTATCGGCACCATACATTACATGTTTTTCCATTCGATAATCTTATGAACGTTGGAAAAAAAAAACCTGCGATTTCAGCACTAGTTTTGTTGTAAAAAAAAACAAAAAACAAACAATAAGCACTTTTGCCCATAGTCAGATTTTCTTTTTTAGTTGTACGATTTTCTGTTAAAATTAACATAAAGGGCAGTCTTTAACATGTGGGTTTTACTGATGTAGACTATAGGAAGTCAGAACTTCCTGTTGCAGCTAGCTCTGATACTGTGATGGATGCAAATACAAGAGGTCTTGGAATATTTGTGATGGATGCAAATACAAGAGGTCTTGGAATATTCGCCCTTTCTATGGTTATTCTAACACAACAAAAAGAGAGAAACAGCAGTAGGTGATCAAGAGGGGACCTGCATATATAAGGTGTTATTTATACATTGAAGGTTCATGACAGGAGACAGTTCATTTGCAGAACGCCTCTACGTCAATATAAATTTATCGCTGAAGATTTGTAAATCATCGTTAAATGCCCATACACTATGCAATTTAACAAAATCTGGAGCTTTGGAACTATTTAAATCAAACATGTCAAAAGATCAAATAATCGTACAAGAGGCCTTCTTGGACGATTATTGAATGTTCGTCCAAAAAATAATTACCATGCACTCGAGCGATAATTGAAGGACCGATAATCGCTCTAGTGTATGGCCAGCTTAAGTTAAGCTTCTCTCATTTAGTAATTATCTGCTTATTTTGCTTAGGAGTTGCACCCCCAAATTTGATTGGCAAGTTATTATTAGGTGTTCCTGTCTTATCAAGATTTGGGTCTTCTTTACTAGTGTATGCAAGTAAGCCTGCAGATCAGTATCAACCATGCACACAGTAATGCAAGATCAAAACACTGAACAAGAGGGGGTCGGGGGACTGCTTTTCCATGAGGAGTGGTCACAATTTCAGCCCAAAACATTAATATAAAAAGTAGTCAGAGTATACAGCACATTTGAGAGTTTAAGTAAGATTTGATCATATGTAGAAGTCACAGAAGTTCTCTAGGCAGATATAGTCTTCTGAGGATACTTGGATGCTATGTAGCACAAACTTACTTTTGGTTGTTATTCTGCTTCAGTGACGCAATACATTTGCCAAGGATGAGCAGCGAATTGTTTATATTTCCAGCCTCTTTCAATCGGTCCCCAACAGTTTGTGTTTTATTACAACGTTCAGAGCCTGCTAAGTCACATAAGGACATTCTGCACAATAGAGAAATGTTTTTATGAAAGATGGGAGGTAAAGAGGCAGAAAGCAAGACTCAAACCCTTCCCAGTGAGAGTTTCTAAGTATTTCAAATGAAAAAAATGATCCACTACTTGTACTTACTCTGACACTCCGAGAACTCTGGGATCATCATCCTGACTTAATTTTAAAAGTCTGATCGTAAATATACTATGGCTGAAAAACGCAAAAAAGATTTTTATTATTATTATTGGACCAGATAGACTTAAGATCACTTGAAAGTAACTCAATAAGATGATCCCTATAATACAATTTCCAATCTGTTCCCCCACTTAAAATGGCGATTGATTGAAGTCTAGGTGTAGAGCAGGGGTGGCCAAACCCAGGCTCCAAGCACCATTAACAGTGCATGTTTTCCAGGTCTCCTTGTTGGTGCACAGGTGTGTTCATTACTGACTGAAACATTAAAGATCTACAGGTGATAGTGATTATCTCAGGAGACCCGGAAAACATGCACTGTTGGTGGTGCTTGAGGCCCGGGTTTGGCCACCCCTGGTGTAGAGGCTCCATTAGCACGTCCTTACGGTTCATTTAAATTCCACTTGTGAACGCTACTTGTTACGCTGTCTAAACAGTGGTCTTGCAGCTGCCCACAGGAGCTTATGAAATTACACTATAGGACTTTAACGTTACCTTGAACCAGACACACACTACATGTTTATATCATGACTATCGCTCCAATCACATAAGAGTGTTTGGAACTATACTGGATCATTGTGCAAACTGCCTGGAGCACCAAGCGGGGGCCAGTACCCTCCCAAAATGCAGCCCTGAAAAAAATAGTGTGTTTTATGTGGGGTATATTAAGGGTAGTTACATAACCCACTTTGATATATTAAACAATGATTGAGGGATTTAGTATGCGTTCAGGAAATAATCACCTGCAGCTAATCTTACACACAAAGGGATCTACCAATCCCCAAATAATGGACCAAATGTATGAAATAGAAGTGTGACGGTAAAGCGCAAGGTGTATCCTAAATTTACTATAACCTGGGTGTTGGAATGAAAACTATTCAATAAATAAGTCAAGTAATCCCAGATGAAATGATGGATAAAAGTCCTAAAGAAATGGTCTAAAATGAATCCCAGGTTCAGTGGTGAATCTTCAGGAGATCTTGTATAGAGATGACCCCCCGGGCGGAGTGCACATGTAAAATAGAAAAACCAAAAGGGGTAATGGCAGCAATAAAAAGTAGCAATGCAAAGTGATTCAGTCTTTAATATAATATTGATAAAAGTAACAAAGTAAAAGGTTAAAAAGAAAACATTCCCAAAATGCTGATCCAATGTTAATAAAATAGGAGTGTCAATACCCCAGAGAAGGAATATTTTGGGGAGAACAATGCGCGCAGTGTCTCTGTGCTGGTGCCGGGACCGAGATGTCTCCATGTGCGCCATCCTCTCACCACCAAGATCTTCTCTTGCTGTGGGCGACACCCTACTCGTGCTGCAGCCTTTGACGCGTTTCAGGCACGATCCGCCCTTTATCGAAGAGTTTCATCGATCGTTTCGTCCTTTTGGAATTATCCTGTGGACTTCATCAGGGAAAAAACTCCCTGATGAAGTCCACAGGATAATTCCAAAAGGACGAAACGCGTTGGTAAAAGTACCCGAGCGGCGTGCTCTATACTCTGATAATTTCAGAAAAGCTTTATTTTATCTATTTTGATGTACGCATATTTTATATGAATTAAAAATTTGTTGGAAATTACTGCACTAGTTGGCTTGTTCATATGTGCTTTTTCCTACCGGGTTTACCCATCGATGAGATTCCTACCAGCTAAGAGGGTCTTATATACAAAGATACCCTGAATGTGCCTCATTTTCATCTAATGTCTGGTACGCAGTTTTGATTATCACTTCTTCACCTATGAATGGTAAAGCACTTGCACTTTATTGATCAACAAAGAAACTACTCTACGTCTGGCGCCTCCGGTTATCTTGTTCACTCCTTCTACATCTATTTTGATCCGTGGGAACAAACGGATAGTATACTTGAACGGCAGCCCCTGACTAATCAGGATTCACATTGTATTATTATGAACTTATGATTTTGAAACACTTTATTTATCACTGATCTATTTATATTTTTACACTGCTATTTATATATTTATTCACTACAGGCTTGTCAAGCACCACTATATCGATTGCTATATACATATACAATACAAACACACACATATATATACATATATACATATATATATACACACATATATACACACACACACACACACACACGATATAGTGGCGCTTGACAAAAAAAAACAAAAAACAAACACATAAAAGGAGACAGGCAACTACAACATGAGTAAGCAGCATTTTGCAGTACTTTTAGGTCTTCTTCCTGGTCCACCTGCACAGTTCTGGTATTCACCACTATGAATTTAGTGGTTCCTCCTTTCTAGGAGAAATACAACTACTAAATTCATAGTAGAGAAAAACAGAACTGTAACCCATAAAGGAGACATACAAGTACTTCTAAACCGCTGCTTACTCCTTCTCCTGCATGCGGCTTCCGGCTAAGAGATTTGTTATTTGTTTACTATAGCTATGGCAATAGTAAACAAATCTCACCAGTCAGGTGTTGTTGTTAATGACCAGTTTTGGGGAGAAAAAAAATAAAAAACAAAAACAAAAAAACCACGGACACCATTCCCACAAGAAACTCAGGAAAATCCCCCCCCCCCCGATCAAAATGCCGGGTCATTACATCCAGGTTGACAAAAAAAATGGGACCTTTCACATCATCAAATACTTGGGTTTTTGGCAAGACCTGTGTTTTTGGCCAAAAACCCCTGAATTTGGTGGTTATGTGAAAAGGGGTTTGACAAACATATGTTGAAAGATGCACAGGTGGTGCTCTTATCACTTGTGATTATGACACCTGGAAAACATGCACAGTTAGTGGGACTTTAGGATAGTGGTGGAGAACCACTACATTAGATCAAAACATTTTCTTCACAGTTCATCGCATAGAAATATTTAATTATTACGATAGCCGGCAATAGCCAAACGAGATCACACATAAAACAGCACCAATAAATAAGGCAAAGGTATTAAATCTTACCTTCGACTGGACTGTTGGTTCATCCTAGTAGATGCCAGACTTCTATTTTTGTTGCCAATTTGTAATATCTTGCATGCTTCCTCTGTGCTGCTGATACTTACCCACTTTATATCTAATAAACAACATTTTATTTAACAATCTTGAGTGGTTTTAATTAGTAATCTATATTAATTAGCAAGTTAGTGATTTCATTAAGGGGCTCACACTATGATGTTATTTTTATGCAAGTCTATATAGGATACAATACCTGCCCTGAATGTTATGCTATAAATAAGGTCTATAGATCTAAAATGGTGATTTCATAGCTTTTGGCAATTCATGTTTGTCTTACTACATACAAAAAAATTAATACAGAGAGTGTACGAGCAGCTAGACTATGTATGAACATCCTCTATATGAAGCAATTACCATCATAGCATCTGTCCTACACATGCCTCCTAAACCTCTAGTAGGGATGAAGCACTCTTAACTAAATGTCAAACTGATGCAGGGAACATGCTGAAATATGAAAATCATTAATGTAAAAAGGAGAATACCCTTCACATAAGAAGTGCCTAACTGGTCATCACAGATCTTCAGGGCTGGTCTCTTCTGGTTCTTTGATGAAGGGATCTGGTCCAGTAGGTCATAAACATACTCATTGTAGATTTCAAAGAAAGACACCCAAGTAGAGAACTGGTAGTTGCTTTGGTCATCAACTTCAAAACAGATTAAAAAAAAAAAGCTAGGTGCCTGCATAGTTACTTGTAGTGAAGGTTCATCTATCAGCATAGCCATACAGACTCAAAGCCACTGTACAATAGGTCATGAGTTACCTGGTTTGTCACACACATTTTGTTCACAAGACACACTCTGCAGATTACTAGAGCTGAGAACAGTCTTCATGCCATCCTGTACAAAAAACACACCCATAAAGAACACTTTCTTTGTATAGTCCATTATATAAATGTACACTGTGTTGTGATACTCAGCATTGATGGTGAAAACTCAATATATAGAAAAGGGCTTATATTAACAAAAAGATCAATCCAACCCTGTTTAATGAGAAGCTGACCAATAAATACTTTGTGTATGCTTATATCTTACCGGTATATTTATTGTGAGGGACACACAAATGTTTATTTTAAAAACCGCTTTTTTTGGTAAGCATACAACAACTTTATCAGTCCAGCCAGTTAAAAATAAATCCTCATAACCAACCATTTTTAAATAAGCTTCATGGATATAAAAAAAACACACCTCTTTTAGACTGGAAAGGAGGGAGGCTTTAATGGCTTCCTCCTGCTTAACTTGTGTCTGATCTAGTTTCATAACGTCACTGCCCAGATAAGGCTTGAGATTCATCCTAGGGTACTGACGACCTCTAATATGTTCAAAAGTAACATCCAATGCACGGGGAAGAATACCTACATCTTTTGGACTTCCTGTAAAAAAAAACCAATGTCTATGTTCAATGCATGAGACCAATTAAACAAACAAAAAAAAAAAAGTTATATAATTTCTATTAGTCTTCACTGACCGATTTTGAAACGCCAATTGTTTCCCCCCAATGGGGCAATTGTGTTATGCACAGACACGTGCTGGTGTGAATAGATCATAAATAGATATTGAATATATGGGTCTACTATCCTAGCCATGATCTGTCGTTATTGGGTCAGAACCGGGTAGTCTGTAGTGAGAGGCAATTTAGGTTAGTCTATATGGATTATAATCAATGAACCCTCAAACCACATGATCCATGGCCATGGCACTGAAGCACAGCAAACTTATTCAGGGCATGCTCAGGAACAGTGCAAAAGACAAACACAATGGAACTAATCCAGCGTTGTGCTAGCACCTATTTTGTAAGTGGAAGCTCAGTGGAATTAAACACTATGCGCAGGACGGCAGCCAGTATTGGAAGTCTGACACAAGGCTACCCATCCGCCTGTGCTTGCTTTCATGTGCTGGGTGTTCCATGATGAGAAAGCCGATGATTTAGTGCTTCTTCTAGGCACAGTAGCAGCCCATATTCCCTACAATTCCTCCAATCTCTTGCACCACCCCTGAGATGGTGCAAGAGTAGGATTGAGGACATGTTCAAGCATTAAACTGCCCTATTCGTATTAAAAATACAGTCCCAAAACATGTTAAAAATATACAAAGATAAGGATAAAGGATTTTATTGCTAAAATACTACACTATAGTTATTTTTGTTTGTACGCTGAACAGCAGGGTATTGCCATACATACAGTATGCTCAGGCATACTTTTGCTAAGGGAAACATTTTGTTATTGGACTGTACATAAAGAAAAAAAATTTGAAACATGCAAACTTTTATAGATTTCTGCATTACATCTCACGGCCCCGGCCAATACAAATCCATTTGCACGTTTTGAAGATCGGCCATTTGTAGTAAGTCTCTCACAACTATGGACAGAGTGTTCACGGTTAAAACAGCAGATGTGTGCTTACTCTGCACAATAGCTGTAGATCAGCTCCAGAACATGGAGTTAAAAAGGACCTCATCTCATTTTGTGTATGAAATTATAAACCCCATGTTCTCAGTACCAGGGAGTCTTAGTTCTGCTCTTACCATCTAGCAAATTGCAGTATAAGGGGCTGATTAGGTGCAAGTGTAGACCTGAGCAATACCATGTTGAGTTTTAAATTGTAAAACCAGGATTAAAATTAGGAGGTGAAGTTTCTTAGCTTAACTCTATTTTATAGAATAAACAAAGCTGTACAATATTTTAGTTCTATGTGTAAAAGTAATGTATTTTCCCTGCATTTCATTTTTTTTATTAACACCCCTCACTTTGAAAAATGGTTTAGCCGAGCTGTACACTTCCACCTAAAAAAGGTGTAAGTGCATCTCTGCATCAGCCCCTAACTGCTAAACTCTTTGATTATTACAGTAATTAAGAGTGTGACTTAAATATTTGATAATCAATATTCAGACAGATAACTTTGCGGGGAAAAAACAAAACCACACCAACTGCCAGCAGTTGTCATCAGTCTGCCCTTAGACATCGCTCCTGCAACAATCTCTGAAGAGTTTAACAGCAGGTAAGTATTCTCAACCCTAACCACCCCTTCCTGCAACCTAACATTAGCTGTCACCTAAACTTAAAAGCACCCCCCCTCCACAGCCTAACGAAAGTCATTCCTGGGCATAACCCTAAACATCTTCGTCACACAGCCTAACCTTAACCAGAAGAGATAACTTGTTGGAAATAAGACTATTCAACATGGTACTTGTTAGAGAATTAAAAAATGTCACTGAGTAAGGGCGGATCGCGCCACATGGCAGCACGTGGTAAACAGACCCCTGTGAGAGAGACCAGACGGTGACCACTTTATTGCAATTCATTGACTATTGATCAGTAGTTTGTATGATCATTATCAACACCTTATAGGGGTCAGTGCAGCGTTTATCCCTCTTATTTTTCTACATATATCTTCATCACACAGCCTAACCTTAACCAGAAGGGATAACTTGTTGGAAATAGGACTATTCAACATGGTAATTGTTCAAGAATGAAAAAAATGTTACCATTATAAAGTTGTTGGCAATGGTAATGCCAAAATAAGCTTTCAGCTATACTACTGCTGAAAATGGGCCATTACAGCAGCAAGTACAGTATATCCTGTAATTATTAATATTTTGTTATACGCCAGATGGGTGATCTCTTTTGGAATGGAAAAAAGAACAAAAAAACAACTTCATGGTGCATAAATGTATTAACAAACATGTTATTCCAGGGGATACACCTTAAAATTTTGGATTCAAATATTCACTAATAGATCACATACCTTGGATTGTAAAAGTTTTGCCAGCATTGGTTACACCATAGGTAAAGACAAGTCCATTCTGCCCATTGACAAAAGTGTTCACCAAATCTTTGATGGTGCCTTCAAAAAACTCTGCCTGTGTTGTCTCATGTCCAAAGATCTGCGGAGAACAGGCCCAAAAATAAAAGCTATACACTAAAACAAAAGCCACAAGAAGAAAAGACAAGTGCAATACCGGTAGTATGAAGTATAGAGCTTTACTACCTGGGTAAAAGTAAACTTATGCACAGACTGTCCAATTCCTCGCTCACAGTTTTTCATTGTACTGGAGTCTTTAGGAGCACACAGAGAAACCACCTCAGAGCTTTCAATGGTCACACAATCCTTGTGAGAGAGTAGAGCAGTAAAACAAGCATGTACAAACAGAATGCTACAATATGTCGAAGATATTGATCATGAACGAGCATTAGTTACAAAACATTTGTTGGGGGAAAATAAACAAAAATATTAAATTAAATAGGAAATGAATAAATGTTCTATATTAATGTAACCAACATAAAAAGACATAGGTGCCAGTTGCTATAAAAAGAATTTGGAACACTAACCTGGGACTCGTTATTTGCAAGCTCTGCCTTTGAAAATGGTCGGATTCTTAAGAATACCTTCAATGGACGTGAACAAGCCTCATTCTAAAACATATACATTGTATAATTAAAAAACACACAATGATTAGAGCAGAGGGTCTGCATGGGCATGCAGACGCTGCTGAGAAAATGCCGTTTCTGAAATAGAGACAGCCAGGTGAAAGTTAATTTTGGTTTGTCTCCATTTCAAAAATAGCACTAAAATATTTTATTAATGAATTGGTAAGTATGCATATGAATGGGGAGTTTTAGAGTTAGGCTGCAGAGAAAGGAGTCAGACTGCAGAGAAGAGGGGGAAATGGAAGGGGAGGGTTAGGATTACATTAAATAATCAACATACACAGCAATCAATTTCCCAAAAAAGGCCGTTTTCAGCAGCGACCCATACCATTGCTAAACTGTAGCAATCAATATTAGCATGTATACATATAATGCATAGTTAAAGAATAGAACATATGTCAATGATAGCAAAAGATGTGAAGAAGAAATCACAAGTTATTTAAAACCATAGCTTACAAAAAAAACAACACTAAATCAGGGGGTTCTCAAACAGTGCTACTTGAACCATTGTCAGGTGGTACTCAGGAAACTGGTCAAGGTTGTAATGAAGTACGATAAATGTATTGGGGGCTAAATGGCATATATACAAAAGGCACCTTAATAGCTCTACAAAAAGAAGAAAACACCACTGAAAATATATGTATGGGGATGGGTAGGTGTCTACACGCTATGTAAAGTGGTACTTGACATGATTCTATAGTGGGGTAAGTGGCACTCTCCAAAAAAAGTTGAGAACTGTTGCTCTAAATCACTTACTGACAATTTTTGTTTCCTTAATAAAATAAATTTGTTGTTCATTTTAGGAAAGCATACACACAGGCTTACTAGAAGTGACGATTCAGAAAGTAGTGGGTCCCCAACAGCACCGCATGTTGTAGAGTGGAGCACAGAGCTCAGTTCTGTAGAGAACAGGGTACTTTCATTTGTAGCGTCCATTTTTCCTACAGTAAAGGGAAAACACAGAGATCTAGATCTATATATCTCTATAAATCTCATATATACACATACATCCTCCAAACCATAGAGCACCATTACCAATCAACACAAATATCCCTGATTTATGTAAGCAAATAAAATAACCATACACCAAAACACGGTTTAAATCTCTTACTATCCTTATCACTTGCACACACTTGCACACACTTGCACACACTTGCACACACTTGCACACACTTGCACACACTTGCACACTTCTGTACCACGCCAATGACAGTGAGCGACAGCGGAGCGGTAAGACCTTGTCTACATACCATCCGCCGTCCATGTGATCTCACAGCGAGCAGTCCTATTGGCTGTTTGATGCAGCGCGGGGAAATCCAACAACGAGCGCGATGAATATTTCGTAGCCACGCCGGATTCGTGTATGTTCACTCCGCAGCCAGCGGGTCCTCAGCAGGAGACTCTTGTGGCGTCTTCTGAATGAATAATTGTCACTGTGTATTTTCTATCTTGTTTTATTTTTGCAGGTTAAGCACAGGTGTGGGACATTGACGTGATGGAGGACATGGTGTTTAATCAGACGCTGAGTTAGCGCAATGTGCACTGATCTATAGTGTTATAACCAGGGGCATGCTTCACTGAAAGACATCCTTAATCATCTTGATTTTTGGTTTGCATCCACTACATGTGTAATCACCACAACAGCTATTATACAGCTTTAGCACTAATGCTTTCCATTGAAGTTTCCTCTATCAGATTAATGCACTGTCTTTACTGAAAATGCAGATATCAAAACACTCACTGCACCTGCACAATGGCGCTTACTGTAACAGTCAATGTTTAAGAAAGAGATCCCCATAATTAAACACATCAGTGTTATCACAAACTTCTGCCTGACAGGTTTTATCTGTTTTGTTTATTATTATTGTATTCACAGTGTTCTGAGACAGTGTTTACTATTGTAATGTATTTGAATGCATGTTTAATGCAATGCTTAATAAATATGGAATAATATTTCTTACAAATAGTTTTCTAATGCCATAAGGTAGTGTTTTCCAAACCTCTATTCTTAGCAACTTTAGGGCCTGATTCAATTAACAATGAAGACAGGAGTAAGAATGAAATGCACTTATACCCGTATATTATGGTGGGCAAAATTTGTGGATTTTAATACACACCTTTATAAAGTGTGAACTAAAATCTGTGATGTCAACTGACAGGTGAGATGAGCTGATAGTCAGACCGAGTATAAGTCCGTCCAAGGTGCCTCGGCTGTGCGGGCAGATGCAGAGAGCAATATTGGTAATAGAAAATTCTAGCCGGGAGGGCACTAACACTAACTATCGGAGATTACGGCGCCCATGGATTCAAACTAGCCATCCAGACATCAGCACTGAAGAGAGGCAGAACACAGCAGGAGGGCGCCTTGCCGCCTCAGATACTAACAGATACCGCCGGGCACACACACACAACGACGGGACTGCAAATACGAACAAGCTCAACAAACTGTAAGACTGTTCTAAAGTGACTGCTACTACTTTGCTTGCTTTTTGCACCGCTCGTCAGGCTAATATAGCGGTGTTAGTGCCCTCCCGGCTAGAATTTTCTATTACCAATTACACGTATGATTATTTGAGGGTTATCTACCACCCCTCTATTGTGGTATTATTGTTACTGGCAGCATTCTTGTATTTTCATATTAGCGCTTTTTGTGACCCCTGTGCTTCTGCTCTTACGCATTGCAGTGAACTGAACCTGGCCCTTTGGGCCAGATTCAATTAGCTTCGCAGCAGCATATTTTGCGGTGCGAAGCTAATTCCATGAAATTTTTTTGGGTGACTTATGCGCACCCCATAGAGGTGCGCATAAAAATGTGCCCATTTTTCATACTATATATGACGGGAAAAAGCGCAGCGCATGCTTTCACAAAACAATTTAAAGGTAAATCTCCACATACCACACAGTAGTATCACATATGCAAGGAAGTGGCTCATAACTTCCGTGTTTAGGTTATGAATTAAATTCCCATTGCCCAACATAACCCTGAGTACCCACCTGCTCAACATAACCCTGATTACCTGGCAGCTCAACAAAACCCAGAGTACAGCCATTATCAACAGTTGTAGATGGGTTTTCTCCTATATGCCAAAAACATACAGGTAGGTTAATTGGCTGCTGACTAATTTAACCCTAGTGTGTGTATGTACCTTAGTATGTAGCTAATAGGGACAGGGACTGATGTGAATGCCTAATGTTCTCTGCAAAATGCTGCAGACAATTTGTTGCTCTATATAAATAATGCCGCCGCAATCACAGTAAAGCAAAAAAGTTCAGCAAAATTTGCAAGCCCAGATCTTGGACCGGATTCAGAGATCTGTGCCTGTGCGATGCGGAATCGCACAGGCTAATTTTTGACTAAGGGCTATTCAAGGATGCACTTCCATGCATCCTATAGCCCACTCTGAAGGCACATCCGACTTGTCAAAAACTAGTCAGAGCCTTAATTGCTCCGACCTCTATCAGCATGGGATTTTTTCAAAGTATCACAATACTTTGAAAAAATTCCACACGGGCAGAAGGTATATATACCCTAATGACAGTGGAACTGTCATTAGCGCCAGGATGTCCTGCTTGCAGGACATAATATGCGTCGTCTGTATAGGGGTTTTTTTTGTTGCCAAGACCCCCCCCCCCCCCCCCCCCCAACACCCCCCCTGGATTAAAAGCTTACAAGACTGGACCCCCATCAGACCAGGTAAGTATTTTTTTTATTTTATTTTTTTCATTGTTTTTGGATTTAATTTTTAGAGGGACACTTGTGCCGTTATTTAGTTAGCTATAAATGGGCACTTGTGGCATTTTATTTTTAAAGGGGCACTTGTGGCCTTTTATTTTCCTTGTAAAGGGGCACTTGTGGCATTTTATTTTCCTTGTAAAGGGGCACTTGTGGCATTTTATTTTTATAATAAAAGGGCACTTGTGGCATATTTTTTATAATTTATAACGGCACTTGTGGCATATTTTTATATTTATAGAGGGGCACTTGTGGCACATTTGGCTATTTATAGAGGGGCACGTGGAATGATTTATTTCTTTAGATTTTTGTGGGGCACATGGAGGTTTTAATATTTCTTTGGGAGGGTAGTTTTTTTTTTTTTTAAACAAATGCCCATTTGTAGGGATTTGGGGCAGGACATGATGGCAATACTAGTACTACAAACACAGCCTAGCCATTCATGGGCATGCTTGTAGTTCTACTAGTGGCCGTATACCCTGTCGGCCTGGACCTTATTTCTTTAATATTTTAACATAGGTTGCAGTGGGAAGAGGTTAATTTTAAAACTTTTTTTTTTTAAATTTTATTTCAGCTTTGGTGAGCTGCTCCTATAATTCCACCATCCCTGAGACGGTGGAATCGTATGGGATTGTTCCACATCCACCGGACAGGTGTGCAGAGTATTTAAATGAGAAAAGCGGAGCTTTTCTCATTTAAATATTCTGGCACACCCATTTTTTGTCAGAATCGTATGCTGCCGGATACCATAAAATCCACCAGCGATACAACTTCCTTGCGCATTTAGTGCATATGCAGTGTTTAAAAAAGGAATTTCACACGGATGCAATACTTTGAATCACTTCCCTTGTCCTTAAGGGGAATTAATAAAAATTAAATGGATATCCCAATTAATATTGGCTTAAACTTCAATATACATGCAGCTATTTCTACTAGAATGATTGTTTGCTCATGATCCAGAGTTTGAGCGTAAGGCACATTGGGGCTCTTTCTGCCAATAATTGTGCATATCACACAATCAAACAGTTTTAGTAGACATCTTCCCAGTGTGCACTGTCCAGTGATGCTGCAAAATCATCTGAAACAGCATCTGATTGTTTTTTGCAAAAATTATCAGCTCTCAAAAATCAAACTATGTCCTAATATCTATCAAAAAACTTCAGTGCATGCACTGATACACAATCTTTTTTACAGGTATCCCTATTTCCAAATAGCACCAACTTGTAAACGATTATTGCTGCAAAGATTTTTTTTTTTTATTTTTTTTTAACAGTTTGTGACATGATCCACAGGAAACTAGAGGACAGTATGTGCAGGGGACATTGTTAAGCAGGTGAGGGCTAGAATATTTACTACACCTCTCACCAGAAGTCAGATCAGTACTTATAACCTCTATTATGCACCCTGCTTTAGGGCAAAACAGATGCAAGTAAACAGCTCGGCTAAAGCACAATGCAAAGTGAGGGGTGCAAATTAATTTAAATTTTTGCATGCAGCAAAAATACTATACTTTTGCACATAGAACTCTAACACTACAGTCTTGTTTAACTCACCGAGTGGAGCAACCTCTCAAATCTAACACCATTTTCTCAGGTTAAAGTTGCCTCCATCTGCAGTTTAGCATGGTAGGACCCTGTAAGTGCAGCTCTGGATCAGCTGCACAGGCTGTAATCCAGATTTTAGACACTATTGTTTAATAAATGTAAGTGCTTCTAGTCCCACTTATTACAGTAGTTGCACATTATGAGTCTTATCACACACCTACAGGATGAGAGAACACCCATGATGTAGATTTCACAATATGCTGTTCCAGAGTAGCACTCAACCGAATCTGCCCTTCTATGGGGGGCATCACACACATTTAAAGGAGTTAAGCTTCCCATCACATTACTAAACAGACCCTAAAATATTAGTGAGCAGTAAATTATAGCCTAGTCCAACAATTGAACTCATGACCTCAGCACTGGGAGACGAGTGCTTACTAACTGAATCACCCCAGGCAAAAGCTAATTTACAGTCATCTCTAGAAAACACTGTCATTTTCAGATGCTTTTTATGAATGGATAAGCATGCTGATTAGCATACACATTTATTCTTCAGAAACACCACTGCACCAACTGGAGAGGTCAGTAACACACTGGGGAGTTTTAGGCTGCAGGAAAGGGAGGGTTAGAGAAAGGGAAAGACAATCTTAGGTACGGCAGCAGGAA
>WWET01000108.1:704696-718811 GCA_011038615.1 Limnodynastes dumerilii
GAGGGTAAATAGGGTCTAGGGTCAGTATAGTTTTCAATAAACAAATAGGCAGACTAGATGGGCCATGTGGTTCTTATCTGCCATCACTTTCTATGTTTCTATGTTCTATGTTAGACAGGATGGGGTAAATAGGGTCTAGGGTCAGTATAGTTTTCAATAAACAAATAGGCAGACTAGATGGGCCATGTGGTTCTTATCTGCCATCACTTTCTATGTTTCTATGTTCTATGTTAGACAGGATGGGCCATGTGGCTCTTATCTGCCGTCACTTTCTATGAAAATTAACAGTTTAAGCCAACATTTTACCATTTATGAAATATGACTTCCTGAAATTAACATGATTTATCCCAGCAGTAACTTCCCTCTCTTAATTTCAAGCTCCTTCTTAAGTCTGAATCAAGCCCTATATATTAAGTTCTTGTGATATATTTGTGATATATTTACACACACCCATTTATGTAAGTATGGCTACGTGTATGTGTGTGTGTGTGTGTGTGTGGACAGATAGATGTAATAGATATATAAAGTTGAGGGCATATCAGTTACAATTTTGTGTCCTCCGTCAGACACCTGAAGAAGAAGAAAAAAGAAAGAAAGAAAGGTGAGAAGCAGCATTAGGTAAGTGAACCTTATTTGATCTATCTATACAAATATATGTAGAAGTAAGAGAGAGATGTACTGTTACCCATGGATAAAGAGGCTGCACACCAAACTATTTGAAAACTTTGAACTTACATTGTTTAAATAGTAAATTGTTCCGTTATAATAATTAATTATTAAAAAAAAACAAAAAAACATGCCCTTGCTTTTTCAAAGTGTTTGTCATTACTTATGCATTTGTGTCATGTAGATAGATAGATAGATAGATAGATAGATAGATAGATAGATAGATAGATAGATAGATAGATAGATGGCCCTGGGGGGAAGTGGGGCTTATTTCTGTCCAGTCCCTGTTGCGACTTACCTAGAATTTGTATGGCCCTATCAGCTGCTAAATGATGCAGCTGCGTCTGTTGTTAAATGTTTGCTTCAAACTGTCAGTACCCTACAAAAGGTGGGCCTGTGTGCTTTAAATGCCAGGGCTGATTTTTAGTCCCAGTCCGGCCCTGCCCACAATTGATAGATTAGAAGGCTTGCCCCCATGTTTACCAACACAATGCCTAGCAATGCTATGATTAAGATTTCGTACGACCCACATGCTGAAGCCTACAACTGCATGAAAGAAGGTACATGATGAATTGGCTATTACATTTTAAACGCTTCTGATGGGAAAACTTGCTTTGACTGTATAGGATTGAAAACTTTCTGTCTTATGGTGAATAGAGGAACAAGTAGCACAGCGGGA
Source organism: Limnodynastes dumerilii (assembly GCA_011038615.1). Taxonomy (NCBI): domain Eukaryota; kingdom Metazoa; phylum Chordata; class Amphibia; order Anura; family Limnodynastidae; genus Limnodynastes; species Limnodynastes dumerilii. Next base: position 706,042 of record WWET01000108.1, read on the forward strand.
GTGACCAATCTGAAACAGCCCAGTTGTGTCGGTGGAAGCACAAACTTGGGTGAGTTCATCTGTGAGTTTTCCTCTATAGATTCTCCTATAACCCTGCACCCCTACTGTTTGGCTTTGTTCGCGTCCAAAAAACTAGGTGCCAGGAAACTCTTAAGGTTTTGTGCTCTTTTAAAAACAATCATAGGGGTAGCTGGACTTTTGGTTATCAACTATGGATCCAGTAACATGGTTTTTGCTTGGAAGAAAAAGCAAAAGGGGGTTACAGTGGTGAACTTTTGCAATATCTTTTAATATCCTTCTGATGAAACCGCAGGGCTATGCGGTGAAATGCGTTAAGTGCATTCTAATTGACCGGTGACGGCATCTAAGCCAGCTTGTGTATCCTATTTTCATGTAGTACCTGTGACTAGAGCTAATTTTCAGAAATTTTAGACTGAGTAAAAGAGTTCAGTCTGTGAAGCTTAGAACCGGACGTATCTGTGCACCGGAATCTCTACAAGTAGTCTCCAGTGCATGTGGGCTGGAAGAACCGCCAGTTATACCATACCGGTGGGTGGTGGTGCCACTGGATAATCTCCGAGGTCGCCTTTCTTTTTACATCAGCGCTGGTGATCTGCAGAGTCAAGTTTGTTTAACAAAACACGTCTACTACAACAAGATTACTTTACTAATTAGTGAGTATGTTCCCAATTACGCTTTGACGAACTAAACCTACAGAGCATTGGGATTAGACTGTTCATACCCAGGTGGTGACCTCTAATTAACAAGCGTATCGGAGGTTCCCTAAAGGGATAATCTTACTTGCTGGCCCTATAGTCTTATGATAAGAGTATCACCATACTTCTATTTACAATTGGATAAGGTTTATACGGCACCTTATTAACAATTTTTGATTCCTCACTGTAGGGACCGATCTCATTTATATAGATTTATATAGATTTTATAGTTCATTAGTGTGTAATTTAATGTTTGCCTTTTATTTGCTTTATTAAATAAAATGTAATGTATTTTTATTCATGGAGTAATAGAATTTTTACATTGATACATTTATTCTACTAGCGCTAGCCATTTGTTTCCTTTTGCAGTCTTGTTATAATGATTATTAATACTGTAAAGCACTACGTTATCTGATGCACTATATAGAAACCTGTTAATAAACAAGTAAATAATAGAAAAATGAATATGGACCTGATAATGCCCATGGGTTGTCTCTCACCTAGGATACAGTGGGAGCCTTCTTCAAGTATGGACAGTCCAGTGCATGCTCCCAGTGAGTGACACAACATTGCTCCCCTAATCCTTGTGCCCTGTAGCACAATCCAATAACCTATACAAACCAAGCGAAGTAATGATGGACCAGATCCAGACTTCTGAAAAAGGGGCATTTCTGATCGCTATAATTGTATGGGCTATATTTACAAATAATAACATTTCCCCCGAAGGGAAGCTGCTCCAAGCTCGCCTGTGTTCGCGGCGAGGCTGGCAGCTTCCCCTTTAAAATTTACAAATACTCACCCCTCCGCCGAGGTCCCTTGAAGTCCTCTGCCCGCAGCGCAGGCACTTCATATCGAATCAAGTGCCTGCGCATGCATGCGCAGAGACTTCACAGCGGCACTTAGAAAATTTCAGCCCAAATACGAAAACCCACTGTGCATGCGCAGGATCTTCATATCAGGGCCGGAGTCTTCTAAGTCGGACGCGTCTCCCGGACAGGTGAGTTTGGTATTTTTTTTTATATTATTTTAATGTTTTAATGTTGTTTTTTATTTTTTTTGTTTTAAAAAAAAACTACATTTTTTTATTTTTTTTAATGACCGCATCCTTCTTCATACCAGCAGTCTCATCACACATACCCCACTTTTCCTCCCCCTAATAACGGCTATTAGGGGGAGGAAAAGGGGGGAATATGGGGAGATTGCTGGCATGAAGTCAATAATGCCATCCACAGATGGTGTTATTTTTTCCATCACTGCCGAATCAGAATTTCTTGTAACTTGTAATACTGCTTCGGCACCCGTTAAGATCAACGGGCCGCCGAAGCCTTATGAAATGTTTGTGCATCGCCATGGAAACAGCAGATTTCCATGGCGAATGCACTTTAGTAACTTTTAAAATGTTTATTTTCAGGTGATAATGAGCGTTTTAGTGTTGAAACACCCAATATCAACCGAAAATTTAAATAGTAAATGGAGCCCTAAGTGTTGGCGCAGATTTTAACAATCTGTGCTGATAGTCTATATGACACCATCTTCAGATCATCGTGGGGTAAGCATTCGTAAATACAGAACTTATCATAAAAACAACAAGGGAAAGATCTTTAATAGATTTCAACAAAATCCAAATAGTTATAAGAATACAACTAATTCATTTATAAATAGAAGTAGAAATTTACCTTTCCCTTCCTATCCCCCATTCCCACCCCCACATACATTTCCTCCTCCTTTCCCAGGGTTTTTCCCCCACCCCCACCTGGTTTTTTTTAAAACCACTGATTTTTCCACAAATATGATTAACAATAAAAAGGGTCCAAAACAAAATAAACCTTTTGATAATACCAAAAATAGAAATAACAAAAATTCTATTTTTCAAACAACCGAGGCTATCAAGACCAATAAAGAGGTTCCTCCCAATTCACTTAGTGAACATATCCCCACCCAGTCCATAGACTGTGTAGTAAAAAAAGGTGGGGATCCCTCGGTTAGACCAATGTACCAATTCTGAACCTACTTTCAGCCAAGGGCTTTTTTTAGATCAGCTTCCAAATTTCCGTCTCCCACTACAAAACAGATTCGAACCTTTGGAATCGAGAACACCAAAAAGAGGATTAGACCGTGATGGAAAAGAGGAGGAACAAAATTCAAAAAGAATATTGATAAAACAATTCTAGATGTTTCTAAAACTATTTTTAATTTGTCCAGTAAAATTTTGAATGGGGATGAATTGAGCCTACTATCTAAGGGACTTAATTTTGCCCCAGATGTTGCGCCTAATCTTTTTGACTTATTTCTTGAGTTAAATCATTTCGTGGGAGATATATGTAGACTTCGTTTTTTCTCAGATAAAAGTAAACAGAATAGTGATTTCACTTTACCTGTTACACTAAATGAATCAGATGAAATTTGTCTTAAAACATTAATTGACTTACAGTTGGAAAATGGGGATTTGGATCAGACTATAGAAATTCCAACTATAGAAAATAATGACATTATAAATATGGATAACAGTAGAAAAAAACTTTTAAGAAACGGTCTCAATTTTTTCCTATAAGCCAGAAAAGCTGCTATATACAATCGTTTTATAAAAAAAACTTTTGAGAAGTTTAAAACCTTGTGTAAACCCACTAAGAGGGATCTATATTTAAAAAATGGAAATCTTTCAATCCAAGAGAGACGTGCTATTAAATCTCTCCATGATGACCCCACCATAGTCATTAAGGCGGCGGATAAGGGTGGGGGCATTGTGATTATGGATGTCGATAAATATAAGAAGGCCTGAGCCAGTTGTTAGATGTTACATTTTATCAGGCCCTTTCCAATGACCCTGCCAATCTGTTTATACAAGAACTAAAATGTTTATTAGACCTGGCTCTTGGGGAACATGTAATTTCCAAAGAAGAATATCATTTCCTGTTTACAAAGTATCCTATCACCCCTGTTTTATACCTTCTTCCGAAAATACACAAATCTCTTGATGCTCCTCCTGGTAGACCTATTATTTCGGGTGTGGGGTCTTTAACTTCCAATCTTTCATCCTTTGTTGATTATTTTCTACAACCACTAGTAGTTTCCCAGAGATCTTACATCAGGGATACTCTACATTTAATTCACCAACTATCTCACATCGAGTGAAAACCCACATATGGGTTCCTCACTTTAGATGTATCTTCTTTGTGCACAAACATTCCTCACCAACTTGGTTCGGAGGTCATAAATAGAGCCTTAGAGCGTGATGTAAGGATCTCTGGGAAACTACGTAATTTTTTGGTGAATTCTATTTTATTTATCTTAACCCACAATTATTTTTTGTTTGATGACTGTTTCTTTCTCCAGCGTCATGGAACGGCCATGGGCACCAGATTTGCAACCAGCTTTGCCAATTTATACATGGTGGAGTTTGAGGAAAAATGTATTTGGGGTGGCCCCTATACAGCAAATCTGGTGTTCTATGGCTGTTTCATCGACGATCTTTTTATCATTTGGGATGGGGATTTAACTACTGTTAATCACTTTGTCTCATTCATTAATCACAACCAATATCATTTATCTTTCACTCATTCCTATCACACACTCAACACTGATTTTCTTGATATCTCTGTTGCCATTCATGACAACACAATCACCACCACAAATTTTCGGAAGAAGGTAGACGCCAACAACTATTTACATTACTCCAGCGCCCACCACCGCCCTTGGAAGGATAATGTCCCCAAGAGCCAGATGAGTCGTTTACGACGTAATTGTACTAAACTCTCCGACTTCGAGCAACAAGCGTTGCTGATGTCCGAGGATTTTGGTCAAAGAGGATATCCAAGGTCTATTGTGGAGGAAGCTAAAGACTATGCGAGGAATTTGGATAGAGATAACATCATAAAAAATGTAACTGTAAAGAAACAGAAAACAACTTTTTGGGAACAAAATAAAAATACTTTGTTCATTAGTAAATATAATAGAAAATCTTTAAAAATAAAAAACATTATACAGACAAATTTTGAAATTTTAAAATGTGATCCGGTCCTAGGACCTCTCCTTCCAACCAAGCCCAAAATAGTCTTAGGAAAAATAAATCCTTAAAGAGCATTTTGGCTCCAAGTTATCTATCCACTAAACCCCTTGTATTGAATACACAATCATGGCTTCCTAATAAACCCATAGGTTGTTTTAAATGTGGTGCTTCTAAATGCCTTACATGTGGCTTTATTGTCAATAAATCTAAGACTATTGTTTCCAAAGTCAGTGGGTTGTCTTTTGATATCAAATGCTTCATTAATTGTTCAACAACATATGTAATTTACGTCCTTCAGTGTGCGTGTGGTCTCCAATATGTGGGGAGAACCACGCACACACTGAAGGAACGGTTTAAGGAACACAAACGGAACATCGATAAAGGTTTCCTTAAACATAGTGTATCTAGACACTTTTGTGAGGTGCACGATAAGAAAACGGATTCTCTTAGAATGTGGGGTATTGATCATATAAAAATCACTTCTAGAGATGGGGACCGTTTCCGTAAACTCTGTCTCTTAGAAAGCGAATGGATTTTAAAATTGCAAACATTGATGCCTGAAGGGCTTAATGAGACTATAGAATTGATTGAATAATTGAGATGGTGCCATGTAAGAAGAAATTAAGAGTGGCAGAGTACTATGTGACCAACATATATAACACACTACAAAATTATATATATCTTTTCCTTATGCTTAGTTTGGGGTGAAATAATTCATATATGATATAGTTGTTTGTTTATTTATATATTCCCTTTTTGTTTAATATATGTGTATGAACTAGAAATAAGAAAGTATGTCCACAAAAGTGATCCTTTAGTGTGACAAAAGAAATTTTATTTATTACATATTTTTTATTTTTTTATTTGGTGTCTATTATATATAAAAAGGAAGTTAAAAAAGACAGGGTAAAATATAAATGGATTTAGAATAAAATTGGTGGAGTTAATCAATTTTTAACTTTTAACTTTCAATCTTTGAGTGGATATTTTGGCGAATGTTATGTGTATTTAAATGAACAATCAGTAAATGTTATGTGTATTTAAATAATTAGTAAAACCGTCAAGAAGAAAAAGGATTAATAATGTAGTCATTTGATATGTGTATTGAATATAAACATATGTTGTATAGGGCTCTGTTTGTTTTTTAAAAAAAACTACCATGAATGCTATATAATTTACGAGTTTTACAAACACCGGAAGAAAGTAGAGAAAAAAGCAAGGGGCGGTGCATAGCAACGAGGGTATTTAACCCACGCTCCTTACAGACTCCTTCATGCTTGAGAAAGTCCCGATAGTCAGGACGAAACGCATCGCATTTTTTGGCACCAATATTGTTGTGACAACAGATTGCAGCACCACTGACCCTTTTTTACAGACCTGGCCAATATCCAAACCCAGCAATATTACCACCGGAAAACTTCATGCGGGGACGCCCGCTGTTGCCCTCCATCTGGCAGTGCCGGTCTGCACAGTAAGTGCTACAAACCTTACAGCCATCCACGAACAGTGAGTACTTTGTACCTATGGGCTACGTACCAAAGGATTATCTATCTAAATAGCAATACGCTACCTTGCCACACGAACAGTATCTTTTCAATAGAAACGAATCAAGTACCACGTGGCATTGTTTACTTCAGTAGCGGCACGCTACCTTTCAGCACAAACTGTGCTTCTACAATATAAATAGATTATGTGGCCTTGAATATAGGCTGGTAAAACCACGTGGCATTGTTTATTTCAGTAGCGGTACGCTACTTTGAGTATGAACTGTATTTCTTCAATTTAAACAAATTATGAACTTTGCGGTGTTGTTCATCTAAGTAGCGAGTTGCTTTTTGCCAAATACAGACTGTGTCCTTTTGAAATGTGATTAATAGATACAGTATCACTTTTCCACCACAACATTTGAGACATTGTTGCAATACAATCGTGTGGAGAAAAATCTCAAAAGTGTTTTTGCAGTCGATAGTGAGACTCATTTCATAGACTCTAGCCTTTTGTTTTGCTGCAGGAGATACCTGTTGTTTGTTGTTGAAAGATATACCATGAAAAGGGTTCTTCTGCCAGTACATATTAATATTTCCAGTTATATTTCCATCTATATTGCTGTAAGGAGATTTTTTTACTGCTGTCATTTATTGTGTATTTGTGTGCCTATATAACAATTTTATTTGTGTCGCACTTGATTGCGATACATTTATATTTTAGTTTTTTGCTGTTTTAATAAATTTGTAATAACATAACATTCACCTAGAGATTTTCTTGCAGATAGGGAGCGCGGCTAAATTCTATTATTTGTATTGTAAAAACCTTTTCCAAGGGGACATCACTACCCCCTTTTTTTAGCCTGCGATCTCTTCCAGCAAGTATGTATTAATTTTCTATATATACACTTCTAAATATCAACCATTTACACTAGCGCTACACCTAGTTGTTTTTTATTCGTAAATACAGGACTCGAAGTGTCCAGGCTCGCTGTGAGGTGCAGCGATCCTGGATTAGTTAAATAGTGCTTGAAGCGCTATTACTAGTAAATGGACCCCTAAGTACCAAGACACTGTACTTAGTGATTTAAGCCTACAGTAAATGCCATGGAATGTAATGTTGTATATTACCACCAGAGGGAGTTCCAGAAACAGTCTTAAAAATCACATAGCAATTTTTATGTAACACATTAGTTTGAGCAGCAAATCAAAGTAGAAGTTGTCAGAGGTGGATTTTTAAAATAAACAGACAAACAATCAAACAAACAAACATTAATAATTAATAAAAACTGCTTGGAAACCTCTAATGTTTTTTTCTAGATGCTCTCAAATACACAGACTGTTTAAATTTGTGTACATGTATATGGAATAAAATATACCATAATGTATATTATTAGTGTAGTGTAATTAGATTTTTAGGATCATACTGAAATTTACAGATGAATTCTAATAAATAATAACCACTTTATTAAAATTGATGCATAAATGAAATGATTTAGAGTGCATCTTTTATTTAGAGAGCCTCTAGTATAATCAAACAACATATACTGTAAACATTTGTTAATATAGGATTTTAAAATGTGTACATATGATGAATTATATCTAAGAATGCACTTGCAATTATTTTAGATAAGGACACAGTCAAAACAAATGTAATTAAAGTAAAACTATTATGTGCACTCTTTACAATAATGTATAATCCACTCAGCAACAACTTGTAGTTGTCCATTTAGACAACTGTATTAAAAAAGGATCATGCATGATTTTTCAAATGTCATTTAAATAAATTAGCTTCATTTATATAGGCTTATTTTAATATCATTACATAATTTATATTATTTGTATTGTGTGTGGATGTTTAGTTCTCCCAAAAACATGCTAGTAGATTAATTGACTGTTGTAAAAATGAACCCTACTCTAGTACTCTGTGTGTAGGACATTTAAGGGCTATTTTTTAAAGTAAGGGGTGTTACTTAATTTAAAATCTTTTGCATGCTTGGAAAATACTTTACTTTACACATAGATCTCACATACTGCATAGCTTTATGTTTATGTTTATTCTATAAAATAGAGTTGAGCTAAAAAACTTCACCTCCTAATTCTATTCTGGTTTCACAATTTAAATTTGCCTCCCCTTGCACTTCAACATGATATTGCACCTAAAGAAAGGTGTAAGTGCAACTCTGAATCCGCCCCTTAGTATGTAGCGCAAATGGGGCAGAGACTAATCGGAATAACAAGCATTCTCTGTACTGTGCTGCAGGAAATTGGTAGTGCTATAAAAGTAAATGTTATTATTATTTTTTTATAATATTTTTTTTTACTGAAAGTGTAACATTTGTCCAGATATTATTATTTCCTTATGCACAGGGTGATTTATTGTATTACTGTATTATATACAAGTATGGGAGTATTACATTAACCAAAGACTTCAGCATTGTCAATCCTAATCACTAGGTCATAGTGGGTCATAAGTTTAAACACTTCTGATGCAAACACTAGAGTTTTTAAGCTGAATGCTTTGTTTTGTAATTTACCTCTTTTTACTGTGTCCATCTGCTAAATGACTATAACTGAGAAAATCCTAACACAGCATTAGCTTTACTTACCATAAAATGCTATTTTCATATAAAGAACAACTTGCTTGTATTAGAGACTGAGTAGGACATTGCAGACTTCACTCATTTTATTTTACTGCCTAAGTTGAGAAGTTGGATTCAGGAAATAGTAAATTTTAAAGGTATGGGACTTTGTAAATAATTTTTATCCTCAGGAGAGAATAACGTTTCCTTAGGTCAAGACTAAGGTCAGTATAGGAGCACTAGGAGGAAGCAAGAATTGGCCTACGTAGAATGAGGTATGCCAGTTCCAGAAACATGTACATTGTATACTTTAGACTATTCTGCCTACAAACACAGCGAAAAACTAAGAATAAAATGTATAAGAGTGTAAAAGTACAAATGGCAGGGCTGTGTGTGACTGGACACCATGTATTTGTTTGGATGATATTTTAGGAAAGAAATAAAAAGTTCTGTTTTGCACATAATATATCTTCCCATGCCCCCTGATCCTTGTGAATATATAATTGATACCACATTTTAGGGAAGAATTACACCAAAACCGCCTAAAGGGCATCAAACATTAGTTTGGAATGTCAGAAAGGGTGCAACTTTTCTGCAAGTTATACTTATACAATTCTCAGCAACTGAACTGAATGATATGAAAGCGAAATAAAAAATGAATTTCCATTAAAAGAGAATTTCCTTTTCATCTTTATTTATTATCTGCTATTTGTATGACATATATTTTTTCTTCATGATCACAAATTAATTTCAATGCCAGTGCAGCTATATGCTCTTTGACGCTGATTAGTCATTTGAATAAGAATAAGTAGACTTTGCATGACTTGAGTGCATGATCCTAGGTTACCTCGAGGTCATCCATTTCCACCTCACATGCTTTGATCACTGCTAAACTCTTCTGACATCTTCTTTTATGACCATCTTACATTTCTTCATAAATAGATCCCTACAATTTGTCAGTTGCCTGTAACCTTCTTGTGAACTCCTGTCCAGCTCTTCACTGTCATCATGAAACAAATATGCCATTTGTGTGTTTTATATTATTGTATGCATTATATAGGCACTTCATAGTAGCTAGGATATAGATATTCATCTCTATAGATTATGTTTTCATTTACCTGTTGAAGAGTAATAGAAGTTTTGGTTTGTGACTGTAAAAATGATGTTATATGGAGACTGTATTACCTCCTGTCTTGTATCTGAAATACCTTTGATTAAGAGGTTACTATTCACTAGAATACACTTGTTATGAAATGGGTATGAGGTTGGGCAGATTATAGTTTATCAAATCACTAGAAACCAGTGACATCAAAGAAACATCCCTAAATTAAAAGCAATCACTCTGTTTTAACTACAGGCCAATGCTTAATTCATTTTTATGAACATATTTTATTCTACATTATTATTCATAAAACAGGTTTCACTCATTAAGAACTAAACCCATAATGGCAGCTTAAAGGAAAAGAAATTCATTAATATTGTTTTTACTCTTTCTGCTTTATAAAGGAAATATTTGGGTGTGTGCTGTTGCAAATAGATAAATAATACATATGTATTCAACCAATACTATCTATCTATCTATCTATCTATCTATCTATCTATCTATCTATCTATCTATCTATCTATCATATTTAGTAAATACCTAATAGGATGCTTTAGTTATATTAGTTATATTGAGGTTCTGTGCTTTTGTTTTTTGCATTTGTTATTCAAACTACTATAATCTTTCACTATTCTCCATTTGTGTATTTTTACAAGCTCTGTGTCATTTCCCTACCAGTTCCCAGGGGCTGTTGCAGTGATGCCAGATATATAAGTAAATATACTATACAACAAATACAAGTAGAAATTATTTTTTCACTATTTCACATTTGTGTTATATATTCAACAATAACTAATATGTAATATTTGATCAATTTTAGGTTGTATTTGTTAAAAAAAAGTGATACTAAATTATTTGGAAAAATAGGGGCTGATTCAGAGTTGCACTTACACCTTTTTTTTAGGTGCAAGTGTACAGCTCGGCTAAACCATTTTGCAAAGTAAGGGGTGTTAATTAATTTAAAATCTTCTGCATGCAGGGAAAATACTTTCTTTTACACATAGAATTTACATACTACGTAGCTTTAAGTTTACTCTATAAAACAGAGTTGAGCTAAGAAACTTCACCTCCTCATTTTAATTCTGGTTTTACAATTGAAATCTGCCTCCCCTTGCAATTCAACATAGTATTGCTCAGGTCTACACTTGCACCTAAAAAAAGGTGGAAGTGCAACTCTGAATCAGCCCCATAGTCATTAGTCTATCAAATTTCATTGGCTAACTACTTAAAATATAAAATTAGCTTAAATAAATGTCAATGGATAACAATCAGGTATCTGTTTACAGAGCATTCAAAGTAAGGAAAATTATTTTAAATATATATAAAAATATAAATTAATATAAATAATGTTTACCTTTAGAGAGCAATTAAAATGTCATATTTACAAAACCTACTCAGAGATAAAACAAAATTTAATGCTGTCTACACACTACACTTTGTTTCTCACAATCCAATTTCTGTAACGATTTTTGTAACGCTCCCATGTTTTATCTGCCGATGCATCGTTCTTCAGGCAAATTAAGCTTTATATAAAATAATTTCAAACAATGCCATTAGCGATCACACAATATTAATTGATCGTGCATGCATACACACTTGCATGATATTGTGTGAATCAGTCGTTTAATTGTTTTATTGGACCAATTATTGGGTGAAACAAGTGTAGTGTGTGCTCAGCTTAACACCTTTTACATTATAGCCAGCTTGTTATAGAGCTACCCACAAATCAAAATATAAATCCATCTTTGCATAGAGATTTTAAGGTAAATATAATATGTATAAGATAATATTGTTATCCAGGAAACAGATAAGGGAATACAAATTGTGATTCAAAGTGAGCCTAAACAATAGCTACAATAAACAACATTTTGGAACATGTAAACAGACTAAAAAATCAATATTGCTTCATTAAATCCAATCTCTAGAATCCCTCTCTTCACTGAGTGAAGTGACTGGCAGTTAATTTCAAACATAAATAAATAGGTGTTTCCCAGTATAATGTATTAAAGATCATAACATTAAATATAGTATGTCATTTACAGACCTGGTTATTCCTCATATGTCAGACAGTAAGAAAAAGTAACAAAGAAACACACAGTATACATTAGTATTATTATAAATCACTAAACAGCAGATGTTGCCTATAGCAACCAATCAGATTCTAGCTCTTACTTTCTTAATACATACTTGATAATGTCAGATAAAATCTTATTGGTTGCTATGGGCAACATCTACACCTTTCATTTTCAGCGGTTTTGTAAATCTAGCCCATAGAGTGATAGAAGCAACAAACCAATTGTCTCATAGTTATAGCAAAGCCATTATCTTCAATGAAGTAGAATAAGATCTATATATCAAAATAATAATAAAATTACTTATTTGAAAATCCAGATATTTGATTACCAATGGCAAGTGCTTGGTGAATGCCATAATTTAAATGGATTATAGTAAGCTGATAAAGCAATACTGTGTTGACTGGATGAGGATAAGTGCAAATATGTAAAAGCATTAGCACAATCAACATATCAAGTGGTAATCTTAAACTGGGTACACACTAAAGCTGGCCACACACTAGAGCGATTATCGTGCCGATTTAGCAATTATCGTGGATTGGCCAAATTATCTAGTGTGTGGTGCCGATTATTTACTAAAACGGCCGATAATAAAAAAATAATGGCTGCCGTCAGATAATCTGATCGGGTGGTTTGCAATAAAAATTATCGTTTATCGCTAGCAAATCCGTGCAGTGTGCGGGCATTTCAGATAATTGTATGTCCTCCCTCCCTGTCTGACTATACAGCGCTGTATAGTCAGACAGGGAGAGAGGACATAGCGCTGCAGAACCCCACACACTGACCGGCTGCTGCGCCATGTCCTCAG
>WWET01000108.1:725114-752653 GCA_011038615.1 Limnodynastes dumerilii
AATTAGGGTTAGGACTCTGTGCCTTGTCATGTTTTTATTCAGTGCAAAAAGTGGTTTCAGGAAAATGATATTGCATCGCTAGAATGGCCAGGCAATAGCCCTAACCCTAATTCAAATCAAAACCTTTGGAGCAGATTAAAGAAACTTGTTTGTCAGAAGCAACCACAGATTAAAGTACAACTAATAGAAGCAATTATACAATCACGGTATCATATTATAACTCCAGATTAACTAAAATCATTCTTATCTCCATGGGATTTTGTTGTCAGGCTGTAATTGCAGCAAAAGGCTTCCAAACAAAGTACTTTAGGAAATTGCGAGAAACTAAGAAAATGTACTTTCTCATAATTCAGTTTGTATAACTTTTTCAAAATGTAATTTTTTTTTTTACATTTTGAAAAGTTCATTGTAGTATTTTTTAAATTAATTTGCCATTGTAATGATGTATGCTTTTTGGTATAATAATAAAAACGTACATATATTAGTGCTATAAGCTGTTAAACATCAAAAATGCATATTATCCAAAAGGTTTTCACAATTTTGGCCACTAGTGTATAATGTTCTTCCAGCACACATTCAACAGAAAAAATTGTTGTGGGTGGAGTTATGTATAGCTAATGAAATAAACGCAAGGAGAACTTTTTGTCAGAGTTACAATAAATACAGCTGATTAGTATTTCATCAGCCTTCTGGAGACCCCAGTATCATAATGAGATTTACAATTCAGATTCATACTAGTGACCACCTCCCAATAAAAAATGGCATGTCACAGACCAATCAGTATAACATATTAATACAATCTATCAATACAGTGGCCACCACCAAATACAGACTACACTCTAGTCCTCTCCAAGCAAATGAGAGGCTGCTGGTGGACTTTGAAAGGACAAGCATTAGGAAAAGAGGTCAAGTAAAATGGGTAGAGCGAGAGATATGAAGGTGGGGTGATAGATACACAGGGAACATGTGGGGTAAGAGACACAAGGGTGAAAGAGATTGGGTTAATTGGGTGACACCATAAATTATCACACTAAGTGATGCCATTTCTTCACCTTAAAGTTCATCACATTAGTAAAGTTATTGATGTTTTAATTTTTTCATAAAAAATTCTAGTTGAGTTAGAATGTGTGGAGCTGGACCCCCTTGACAGGCCAGTGGTGTCCTACAGTAGACGAGAACGGCCCTATTTCGATTGCATATATCTCCATGATGCATAGCAATTGATCCACTGAGCTTTTTGTGCTCTGAAAAGTAAGTAAAAAAAAGTCCCCTAATCCTTTCCCTAATTCTAACCCTAACCCTCCCCTGTCATTACCCTAAACCTAACCTTCTCTTCCCGAAGCCTGACCCTAACCCTCCCTTTTTGGCAGCCTGACCCTAACCCACCATCTCCCGCAGCCTGACCCTAATTCTCTCTTCCCTACAGTCTGACTCTAACCCTCCAACTCTCGCAGCCTGACCCTAACCCTCACTTCCATGCACCCTGTAGATGTTACTCACCTTTCCCTGCGGTCCGGTCCCGGCAGTAGCGGCGGCGGACGGATATCAGCGGCGGCGGTATTTGCGAATGAGAATGGGTGAAGTATGCTGATCGGCATACTCACCCATTCTGAAAAAAAAAATTGAAACTGGGCAGTATTCGAAGTAGGGACATCCAAAAAGGAACTTTCAGATGTCCCTATTTCGGAAATCAAAGTTTCTGATCGGGGAGTGCAACTGAATGTAAACGTGTTATGGCCAATGTGGAATAATGCAAAGGATTATTGAAACAACAAAGTACACACATAATGAACACTGATAGCCAAACACTCTAGTAGAGCAACAATGAGAGACAGCTAAACAAAAGAAAGGACCAAGTGACAGTATGAGACAACTCTAAATGGCAGCACTAAGACACTCTAGTATAGCAACAACACATCATAGTTGGCATGCAAAACATCTTACCTGACAAAGTGTTCTGCTGGCCAACCTAAGTACACAAAACTATGGCTAAATGTGTACCAATTAGAAATCAAAATAAACAGCACATAAGCTCATTAATATATGACAGACAAAAACAAACAAAATAATTTATTAAAAAACATAAAAAAAAATGATGTATTTAAAATATATTTTAGTTCTGAGCATGTGCAGTTGATCGTCACGGAAAAATACTCATGGAAATTCAACGCTTACTTAAGTGTGAATATGGTCCTATATCCTTAAGAAGCCAATGCTAACTAACAATCCATAATGTCTTTACAACAGCAGCAGAGGTAACTATTTTATGGGTGATTGATCAATGGGCTTTGGTATTATTACTTTGTGTTATTTTGCCCAACCTATGCGGTCTGTAACATAGACCAATCGGTTGATCAGAGAAACTGTGAAGATAATCTGGCGATTGGATAAAGCAGACTTATTCATTCCACACTGGTAGTCCTGTCATTGGGCCAGATCCAGACTTAAGTTAATCTGAAGTACGATTGCATAGCGTAGTTATGCACTAGTAAGTATAATGCACTCCCCCGGGCACTCCCCTCGAATGCACGTAATTCAGCTGTTTTACGAGTTCCAAACCCTACCTTAACTTTTCCGTGCGTATCTGCGCTTGTACATATCATCTTTTTGTACGTAACTGCATAACCAGCCCATACTGTACAATTTAAATGCCTCCCTCCACCTGAAATACGTAGTTTTAAACAAGTTACGTACGATCAGAGTTATGATGTGTAACATCTGCCGTGCGCATGCGCAATGATTGCCAAATTTACGCATGCAGCATGCAAAAATTCGCTGTCGTACTTAAATCTGGTTCTGGCCCATTGTTCTGAGAAATCAGGCAGTGGTGGCATTACAATTCATCATAACTATTTAAGTTCAGATTTGTGATTATTATTTACAGTTTGTTACAAGCTCTTTATTCAAATAAAGACGCTCCATGGGGGAAAGAAATCACCAGGGAAATAAAGAAAAGCATTAGTGTGGGATACCAAAGTTCTCCTCTGAGATAGACAGAGATTTATTGTTGCTGTTTTTAAGCAATGGATACTGTGCTGTAAGATAGTACATCTGCAGACCAGTGGCAGTTCATATTTTTTCATGCTATGGTCACCAGCTTGTGAACATCCTATGGGAAATAGGGCCTGTATTCAGAGTACAGGTGTTTAGCGATTTTTACTATTGAGTAATGCAAAAGCTATACTGGGCGCTTCTCAAACAGTTAAAACGAAAAATAATTTTATTCAACCTTGAAAAAAATTTCCTTTTTGAAACAATAAATTTTCAGCTGGGTAAAAAAATATAGCGAGCACACTTGTAATTTGTAAATATTCCTTAATAATGAAACATTGTAAATGTCCAAAAGTTAGTACTTGCAAATGTTATAAACAAAATTTGAAACAGTAACAGTCTTTGGATACTGTAAATCAGAAAGCACCTTGCACTGTTGATATAAACGCAGTGAAAGAAGTGCACATGTGTGAGTGGAATTAGTCCGTCTCTGTGTGAGAAAAGTACTGTAAATCTTTATCCAGACAGTGGGAAACAATGAATTAGGTCTTATTAGCATAAGTACCAAGGAGTGTTGTAGAGCTAGATGCTTTTTAACAATGCAGAGTGTCCGATGAGCAATATATATCTTATAAAGTGCCTTTTTTTCCTACGCGTTTCACCC
Organism: Limnodynastes dumerilii; assembly: GCA_011038615.1. Classification (NCBI taxonomy): domain Eukaryota; kingdom Metazoa; phylum Chordata; class Amphibia; order Anura; family Limnodynastidae; genus Limnodynastes; species Limnodynastes dumerilii. The sequence goes on from WWET01000108.1 coordinate 728,770, forward strand.
CTGCGGGGGGCTTCTTCAGGGACAATAGAGTTTTTAACCGCTTCAGGGACCACCTCGATAGTGATGCTTTCTTTGTCACTATGGCGCGAACGACTCCTCTCTTAAAAAGGGAAAACCTGTGGGAGAGAACGGAGACATTAGGCCACAGGTGAAGAAATGGTCATCACTGACCAAGGCCTCAGACACCCTCTTTTGGCCAAACACTGGCGTGCGGACGGAACCTTACCAACGCCTACAGGTTCTGTCTGCACCCATGGGAGACGGGGCACACAAACAAACAGGGAGATATACTCACCACAGAAGCTTGTGAATTTTTTATTTATTTTAATTGTCTTTTTATGATTAATAAAGTATGTATGTAGAATTCCATTGTGTGTGAATTTTGACAGAAGCATGACATATGGTCTATTTGATTTTTGTATTTCTGAGATAGTTGGCGCAGTTGCATTTTTTTTTATTTTGCAACTTAACTGACAGGCCTGAAGCCTTCTAACCAACACAGGGCCTAGCACCCGCTAAACAAAACAAGGCCTACTGTCCTAAAGTAAGCCAGGGCAACCATACAAGAAATCCTCTATCTATAGTAGGGGTCAGGGAACTTTTTTACCTTTTACCCCAAAATATATTTAGATACGCCCTTGATTTGAAAGGAAGGAAATCACATATTATTAATTATTTTAATTCAAAATTTGATTGAATCTATTCAAAATTTGTTTGAAAGCTTCAACTTCAAAACTTCAGGTTTTTGAGAAATGATGTTGCTTATTTCCCCCCCTCTTAATTTTTGTACAGTCAGCCTCATTTCCCCCTCTTAAATTTTGTCTGGCCAGCCTCATTTCCCCCTCTTAAATTTTGTCTGGCCAGCCTCATTTCCCCCTCTTAAATTTTGTCTGGCCAGCCTCATTTACCCCTCTTAAATGTTATACAATCAGCCTTATTTCCCCCTCTTAAATTTTGTACAATCAGTCTCATTTCCCCCTCTTAATTTTTGTCTAGCCAGCCTCATTTACCCCTCTTAAATGTTATACAGTCAGCCTCATTTACCCCTCTTAAATTTTGTACAGTCAGCCTCATTTACCCCCTCTTAATTTGTGTCCAGCCAGCCTTATTTCCCCCTCTTAATTTTTGTCCAGCCAGCCTCATATCCCCCCTCTTAATTTTTGTCCAGCCATCTTTATTTACCCCCTCTTAATTTTTGTCCAGCCAGCCTTATTGCCCCTTCCTTCTTATAGCTGCCTCTTTAGTGTGTGCCCCATCCATGTTATTTAAATCCACACTCCCCAAAGCAAAATACCTTCTTCCACAATAATAAACCTACCTTTTCTTGCCGTCTTCTTGCCTCCAGCTCTCTCCTCCATGGCGCGCTCTGCAGAATGACGCCAGCGTGACCTTAGGTCACGCTGACGTCTTGTGAATGAAGCTGCAGGTGGGTGAGCAGGGCATCGGGACCCAGCGGCGGCCAGTCCGCTTGTGAATATGAATGTGACGCTGAAATGTCCCGTTAACAGCGAGCAACAGTGTATGTCACCTGTTGCTCTCTGAAAACGGGACATTTTGGCGTCCCGATTCTGGGCACGGGGACAATGGGACAGCCCATCAAAACATGGGACTGTCTAGTTCAAAATGGACCCTTACAGAAAAGGCCCTAGTGGCTATTTAAAGTACAGTGCACTGTCTGTTCACTCAGGTAAATATCCAGGTAAGTCTGATAACACAGGTACTTGAGCCATAAGTTCAGCATATGAAGGGGGAGCCAGAGTCAAAAGGGTAATACTGAGAGGAGAGGGGTGAGACACCTAATCTAATCCAGGTAAACTGTCCCTAATCAAAAACTACCAACCTCACGGTTAGGCTTCACGTATTCCTGCGCAGGTAAACTCACCCTCCCTACACTTGGTAAAAATTCTTGTGTCCAGGTTTCCTGGTCTCTGGTTCTCCGTTGGTACCTTTGGTGCTTGAGGGATTGAAAGATAGACGGGGCGCCGTCTATCTTTCAATTCAGCTTGATTGGGGACAGCAGTGCCATAAAATTAAAAGCATTTCTTTTATTAATTCAAATATATATATATATATAAAAAGAGAAGAAAAAAACGGCACTCTTACTTTGAAGTAGTATTAGCTCCTGGTGCAGCTTCCGATATATGTAGATACAATAAAGATGTGGGGGTTGGAGGCACTCACAGAGACTTGACACAGCTTTTAGTAGATAAGAAAAGCTCTAGAGAGAGCTGTATTTTAATCCAAATTACAATTGGTACATATTGCAAAAGTCCGACGTTTCAATCGTGGTAACGCGATTTTCCTCAGTGTGCAATAGGACAGCGTGTCACACCTGCATGTCACCTGTTGCTCTCTGAAAACAGGACATTTTGGCGTCCCGAAGTTGAGCACGGGACGTATGGTGTCACTTTAGGCATGCATATAGATTCATATGCATGCCCGGCTGTGTCTTGGCAGCGCGACAGTCCATTACCCCCATTAATTTAAATTTTACTCCATTTGGGGTAATTTACCCTGGTTCCCCGACTACTGATCTGTAGGGCCTAATACTCTGTTCTACAAGGGCCTAGTGCCCCTCTACCTAATAGGACCTGTGTCCTATGTCACTAAGGGCTGTATCCAGACTTAAGTAAGTGCTTGAAATTTGTTACTCCTGGGCTAAGCCATGTTGATTTCAGGGGGAGTCAAGTTAATTGTATTCTTTTCATGCAGGGATATATCTTTGAATTGCTTACTGCACACAGATACTGACCAGCTTTACTATCGCACTGTTATTTATACTTGGGATAGGAAACATCAACTCTCAACTCTAATACTGCTTGCAGCAGATGAAATATGACTCCCCTGCAATCAACATGGTTTAGCCCAGGAGTAATGAATTTCAAGCACTTACTTAAGACTGGATCCAGCCCAAAGGACCTAATGCCCTCTGCTGGAGAAGCCCACCCACCTCACCTTGTAGAGTCCTTGCCGTGGTGGTCCAGTGGGGTGCTGAGAACTTTGTCCATACCTGGACTGGAGGGAGGCTAACATTGGCAACAGTGGGAAGATGTTCTGCAGCAGCACACGCCTGGACTGCTGCGCTTAGGATAGAGTCAAAGGGACAGTATGCCACCCCTGCCTGTTGCCTAGGGGGAGGAAAGGGTTAAAGGAAAGTTCACCCTCCTGCTGACTTTCCTATGGCCCACATCTCCTTCAGCAGGTGCTTCCTCTGCGCTGCACTCCAGGGGCCAGATTTAGCGGGTTTGGAAAAGTAGAGATGTTGCCTATAGCAACCAATCAGATTCTAGGTCTCACTTTCTTTTTACATACTAAAGAATGTCAGCTAAAATCTCATTGGTTGCTATGTGCAACATCTCCATAGCCTACTTAAAACTTTGTGAATACCATTACATCTAATTTTATTTAACTGTATTAGTTGTTTGTTTTGCTTTTATTTTATTTTTTTCTTAATTGTTTTTATGAAAGTTTCTTTATGTAGTGGATCATTGTATTTCTAACTTCATACAGTATCTGTTTATGCTTATTGTAAAGCATGTCATGATTATTCTTATTTCAAGCTGATGGCTAATTTTGTTTATATACATTAATGAGAGTACTTGCTTAGAAATAAACATTTATTACCTTTTTCAAAGCCTAATCAGTGCATTTAGATACATATCCTTGAATCATAAGCAAATTTAAGTACCTAAACGCACGTCCAATTCACACGTACCTAATTATACGCAAGAAAGACGTACATCCTTACATAGTTCTCCCGAAACAGGGGGAGTGGTTAACTGGGTTTCTTCTTTTCTCTAAATCGGTATTGTGGATTTTTCACGTGAGTATATTTAGGTAAGTTCGCAGTTTTACTCTTAAGTGTGAATTAGGTCCAGAATGGCTGCCCCTAAAGCTGTTTACATGGCTTTACAGTTTGCAAACATACTCCACAAAACTGGATGCTTAATTACCTGCTGGTTCAAATTGACCCTAGTGTGTGCACTTATGTGTTAGGGAAATCATGCACCGCTCAAATAGGAAAGGACAGATGTGAATAACAAAAATTATAATTTTTTTGTTTTCGTCATCTTTTCAATAGGTGAGAAAAGTTACTTAAACACTATTAACGGAATCGAAGGATTTTTTAAAAATATCTTTTTTGCCATTTAAAAAGGCTGCAGTCTCTAAAGAAAATGCTGATTACGAAGCTAATTTTCGTCTGTCTATTTCAAAAATAGTATGAATTAGAAGTTTTTATTAATGATCATCCATGCATTATAAGGGAGTAGTAGTCTATGGAGAGTCTTAGGGCCAGATTTACTAAGCTGTGGGTTTGGAAAAATGGAGATGTTGCCCATAACAACCAATCAAATTTAAGCTTACATTCTCTAGTATGTAATAGGAGAGTGAGAGCTAGAATCTGATTGGTTGCTATAGACAACATCTCCATTTTTCAAAACTTGCAGCTTAGTAAATCTGGCCCTTAGAGTTAGACTGCAGGTGGAGGAGTCTTGGGGGGAGCAGACAAGAGCAATCGATACCAGAGCCTTGAAATTAACTGATATAAAATGGCTCTTTCGAAAAAGGGCCGTTCTCGCCACTGACCCATTTAAAACAAATCTCCGTTGTTAGTACCCTGCTATATAAACAGGCCTTAAATATAAACCAATATAGCTTTGTTATAGTAACAGATCCATAAAGCAGGTAGAATGTTTCACCTGGGCAAAATCATGTTGAACTGCTTGGGAAGCAAATTTCATCTATTACTAACAGTATTAGAGTCGAGAGGTAAAGTTTCCATACCAAAGTTTACAGAACAGTGTAAAAGTAGAGCTGGCCAGTATCTGTATGCAAGTAGCAAAACAAAGTATCCTCCCTACATGCAGAGATTAAAACTAATTTTACTCCTCCCATATATTGTAATGACTAGGTGTAACATTCTACCTGACTGCCCCATATTTTCAAACTGTGGATCCAGTCATTATCATACCAGTACAAATTAACATCTGACATTATTAAACACATTTTAAAAGAGGTATTTGCATTAACTGCAAACATTAACACATAGATTATGTTAAACAAAGCCACTTTCCCAAACCTGCCACTATGCTTACACTTTCCCCATCTTCTAAATAAGGTAAGAGAAATTGGAAAGGTTACTATAGCAGTACTAGGATCAGATATATAGATCAGGATTGCCAAGCACTGTAGCAGAAGATGCCTAAAGCTATGCCAATGTATTTTCAAAACCAAAAAACCACTGGTCTACTGAGCATAAGCAGGGTTATATACATATGAAGTGGCACCATCTCTGAGCTTACTGCAATAATAATTCATATGGTTTCTCCGCTTTAATTTCAGACAAACACTTTTTGCCTTATGAGGTTGTCTCACCAACGTGCATATGTCCTATATACTAGAGATACTCGCTAAGCATTCAGGGAAAGCAGACAAATAGATCTTATGCATAAATACAATGAGAGAGAAAGCATATCAATAACACGTTTTGATCTTTTACTTGGAAAAGATTTATCTTTATAGAGAAAGTTATTCACCTTCTTATTTATACAGTTTAAAAAATTGCATTTATGAAGAGTGGAAAGATAAACATAAGGGAGATATAGCAAGCAGCGAAAGCATAAAATTCAAGCAGACATTAGCAATGTATTCTAACCTGCAGGAGAGAACAAACGAGAGAGCGAATGAGAGAGAGCAAGAGAAAACGAATGCGAGAGCGAACGAGCGAGCGAGAGAGAACCCGAGAGAGCCAGAGTGAACAAGAAAGCAAGCGAATGAGAGAATAACTAACAAGCAAGAGCAAGCACGAACGGGGGAATAAATAACGAGCGAAAGGGAGAGAGCGCGTGTATGAGAGCGAGCTAGAGAGTGAACGAGCGAGTGAACGAGAGACTAAATAACAAGAGAGAGAGCAAGAATACAAATTACACTGCTGTTTTCTTCACCTCTTCTTTCTCCTTTTGCTCACTGGGCTGTAGTTTTCCTTATTGCACTACCACCTCTTTCCCATGTGTCAGTAAGTTTCACTCATCTCCTTTCAGAATGGTGACCTACATAGAAAGTTATTAGTACATGGGCCTTGCCAGCAAGACCCTCCCTTGGCAATCACTGCAGAAGGACAGTCATAGAAGAGAAGAAAACTGCAGGACTCCAGGTCCCTGGTGGAGAAGACCTTCATTAGAAGGAAGCTCAGTGATTTGCTCTTTTCTTTACCATCTGTTCAGTCATTGAATCAATATTCAAAAAAAATCTGATGTTCTTTTAAATAATCTGCATGATACTAGTGTCAAAACATGTAGTGTGCACGCAGCCTAATGTTAGATTCTGAGACAGATAACTGAAAAGACCCTGATCATATGTATTTAATACACTAAAAGGAAACCTGGGGCTAGATTTATTCAACTGCGGAAAAGAAAAAAAAAAGTGAACATGTTGCCCATAGCAACCAATCAGATTCTAGCTGACATTCTCTACTATGTAATAGGGAAGTGAGTGCTAGAATCTGATTGGTTATTATGGGCAACATCTCCACTTTTTCTTTTCTGCAGCATTGTAAATCTAACACTTGTCTTCCTTGGAAATAAACAAAATAGGGATGTTAGCAATTATTTAAGCACTCACATTTACTAATGACTCGCTATTGCTGTATACTGATTTGGCATGATCTGTCATTGTGGTATCATTAGTTTTATATCTTTTGTTGATGTATTACCAATAACGTAGTATACATAAAAGGCTAAATAAGAAAGCACAAAAACAATATTTTATCTTAGTATTAAATACTAAAGGGGCAAACAACTATATATTAAACAAAAAACTCACAAAATAGACAAAATGTATTTATTATAAAAATATACATGTGTAGATGTAGAATTTACACTTTCAAGAACAACCAAAATTCCTGCTTACATTAAAATAAATTTATCTTTACAGAAATATGGACACACAAGGACAGCTTTTTTTGCGTTTTACATAAATATATTGCACACTAATGCTTTAATTACTGCATCAATTGTGTCTTCTCATTATAGACCCAAACTTAAGTAGCGAAGCATGATTTCCGTCATTCAGAACAGTGATATGTTCCAAACTCAACTACTGTATGTATTTCCAGTCTTTACTAACCTTAACTAAACCACCAACATTGAAAGCATCCAATTAAAACATAGTTTATCCCTTTAAGAAATATCACAAACTCAAAATTTAGTTTAGATACCTACTTTTTCCCCATCAAAAACCTGATATTGGAGCACAAGACCCATAACTTCAAAATATGGAGAAAATCTTTAAAAACAGGGGAAAAAGGAAGGAAAAACTGAAATTGGAACAATACTGGGTCAAAAATGCCACCAAAGGTATCTCACCCCCCCATGCTTTCAATAGATCTACTACTCAATAAGTGCTGGCCTCAAGAAACCACAAACTGAAAGGTAGAGGAATAGATTTCTGATGGAGGTGACACACTCAATAGACTTGGCTTGGGAATTTTACAAGGGTATTTTCTTATGGGATGGCAGAAAACCACACCCTTTTCTGCATGAAGTTTAGAGAAGAAAAAAAGTCCATGGTAAACTCTTTGCTCACAGTAAGTACATTTTGTACAGTAACAAGACAGTTTAGCATTATAACTCTAAAAAATAAAAAAACAAAAAGCAGTTTTCATTGTCAATATGAATCAAACAGTTTAACCTACTCTCAAAAAACATCATATAGAATTAGTGTGTTCCTCTGATTGCAATATAATTCTTTCCATTTAGTTTATGTTCTAGACTCCAGTTTCATAGGGAAAAACAAAAAACACAAACCCTGAAATTATTATTTGCCCATCATATCCTTTCATTCACTTCAATATTATTTATCCTTGACTTTTATTTACAAACTAGTCTGTTCGGTTTCCTGCAAACAAGACATCAATACTAATGTTTTGGCATAAAGCAACAGTGTATAGCATTTAACCATATGCTGCAAAACTAAGAATTTCATTTTATGCAAGGTCAGTTTTGGGCAACACTTACTTGGTTCACAAAGAACCGAGGCAAATTTTATAGCCACCAATAACACCACAACAAAACAAACAAACCCAACAAACATAAAAAACTACTTATCTTGGCAGTTGCAAATTGCAGCATATGGAATGAATATTTGAATAGTTGAAGATGATCACTGCAAGTGTCCTAAACACACTGTGCTAGGATGGCAACTTGCATTCTAAACATCACAGTTAATAGTATAACACTGAAAGTGCATTAAACATGTTTACAAAAAAATAAAAAATAAAACACCAAAACAAAACCCAAATAGTTACAGATGCAACTGAACTAATCACTGTCAGGGCAACTCGGATCTTTTACTGGAGCTGCCGATAGTTATGTGGGGGTCAGCTGGCAGAGCAATGGGTCTATGGTGTGCCCAATGGGTCCATGGTGTGTCCAATGAAATCTGGAGTTAAGCTCCAGTGTAGTTCCAGGAGGTTGTAGACTACACTCAAGTCTTCATCATACAAATCCCATCATGATGCCAGAAGGAGAGAAGACTTGTGGCAGGGGGTGCAGTCCTGCAGAGACGTCCTAGTAGAGGTACTCTCCGCTCTCTGGAGACTGGTCCCAGAGGGGGACCCACAGCATCGGTCAATGCGGGGTCATCATTAGTCTAATACTGGCGTACAGTCCGCATCAGACCCCGACTCAGATCCTTGCACACAGCTGAGTGTGTGCAGCAGTTCCTCGGAACTGGGTCTGTCCTGGGGCCGGGCAGCCCAGCAGCTCTCCACAATGCCCCTGACCGCCCTGCCCGCCTCCGTGCAGTGAAACACCTGTCCGATCTCCGGCCGCAGATCATAGGCGACCACGGCATAGAGCACGCACTGGCGGTCCCCGGTAAAAGGCAGCTCCCGGGTCACCATCTGCCACAGAGTCACAGCAAAGGAGTAGATGTCCGCCTTGACGGTGACCGGCTCCCCCCGGAGAAGCTCGGGTGCCCGGTGGGTGTAGGTGCCCCCCAGATGCCGCAGCTGGGTGCAGCAGGGGTCTTCCCCGTCTCCATCCCGCAGCCTCTGCGAGCAGCCGAAGTCTCCGATCTTGCACATGTCGCCCGGAGCTAGCAGCACGTTAGCCGGTTTGAGATCCAGATGAGCCACTCCACCTCGGTGCAGGAACCAAAGCCCGTCCGCTACGTGCCGCGCATACCGCAGGCAGCTCTCTCTCCCGAGCGGGGCATCGCGGCCGTAGATGCGCCGGTGCAAGGTGCTGCTGCCGGCGTATTCCATGATGATGGTGCCGGGGCTGCCCGGGTCCCCGGGACAGGAGGCGCTGGCGGCTAGGACACGGATGACATGCGGGTGACACAGGCGGGCGGCGTTCAGCTCGGCCCAGAAGCTCTGCCGGGAGGCCAGCCGATTCTTGCTGCAGCGCTTCACCTTCTTAATGGCCACCGTCTGCCCGTGATAAGTCGCCCGGTAGACGGAACCGAAGCCGCCGGAACCCAGCGGCTCCAGCACTCGCACCTGTTCCCAATCGATGCTGCACCAGGCCAGGCGGGGTGGAAGGCGGGAGCTGGCCGGACGGCGGCTGCACGAACTCGAGAGGCCGCTGGGTTTACTCCGGCTCAGCTCCAGGGGGCTGCTGCACGGCCGCAGGTCTATGGAAGGAGACAGATCCCGAGGCAAGAAGCGATCCACAGGGATCGGGGAAGGCATGGTGCAGAGGAGTAACCCAATAATCAGCGAGCTGTAGCACCACTAGAGGAAGGAGGGACGCGATCACATCACTGTTATGTACACACGTGTGCCTGCGCTCTGCCGCGACTTATACTGACACTGACAGAAGCGGGCACGCTCCACACTCACGTGCTGCGGCTACAACACGGAGCAGCCATGTGATTGGGCAGTGATAATGACACACGTTACACACAGAATAGTCCTAAACACAAGAAGCAGGCCCTCCAACATGACCCATTCCACTCTGCTCCTCAGAGTGCCAACTGTCAGTTACTATGGTAACCAACAGTGTGGAAGAGACAAATAGTTTATGAAATATCAGTTAATTAATTAATTTAAACCAGGTGAGTGACAGTTGGAAGCTCAGGTGCAGAGTATATTGTACCTCATGGAATGGGTCACGTTGGAGGGTCTGAAGAACATCCAGACAGATTATCTCACCCTGGGTTTACAACAGAAGGGGGTGGGGGTGTGTTTCTCTATTACTTTGTCATTTCCAATTTTTTACATTAATATTGTGTTATATTTTTAAATCTATCGGGGGCCCGATTCAACACCACATTCACACACCGCGTTATTCGTGGTGCGAAGCTAATGGTGTGAATTTTTTCTGGGGGGATTTTTATATGCACCCCATAGAGGTGCACATAAAAATCTACATACTTTGGCTTCAGTAAAAGATGGGAAAAAACACACCGCAAGCTATTTCCCGTCTAACACAATGTGCGAATGTAATTGAATCGGGCCTGGGGTGTCTTATTTCTGTCTTATTTTGTACCTGTTTAATCCCACCCTCACTCTATATTATAAGATCAATCAGAAGCCGACAATTATGACACTGATTGTTTCTGCCTCTCTGTTATATATCTGGAAGCCCAGTCCCAGTGGAGTGTAACAACTGTAAGCTCAGCCCTGGTGAGTGTGACAGCTGGAAGCTCAGCCCTGGTGAGTGTGACAGCTGGAAGGCCAGACTGGGTGAGTGTGACAGTTGGAAGCTCACTAGCTCAGCCCATGAGTGTTACAGCTGGAAGCTCAGCCCGGGTGAGTGTGACAGCTGGAAGTTCAGCCAAGGTGAGTGTAACATCTGGAAGCTTAGCCCCTGTGAATGTGACAGCTGGAAGCTCAGCCCAGGTCAGTGTGACAGCTGGAAGCTCAGCCTAGGTGAGACAGCTGGAAGCTCATCTCGGGTGAGTGTGACAGCTGGAAGCCCAGGCGCGGAGTGTTGCATACATTATGGAAGGGGTCATATTGGAGAGTCCAATAATACCAAGCATAGAGTCAGGATAGAGGATCCCCGTAGAGACAGCTGGAAGCTCAGCCTGGGTGAGTGTGACAGCTGGAAGCTCAGCCTAGGTAAGACAGCTGCAAGCTCATCTCGGGTGAGTGTGACAGCTGGAAGCCCAGGCGCGGAGTGTTGCATACATTATGGAAGGGGTCATATTGGAGAGTCCATTAATACCAAGCATAGAGTTAGGATAGAGGCTCCCCGTAGAGTAAGATGTAATTTTAAGCATGGGAATGAAACAATATTCTCCCCTGCCACCGAGGGGTTGCCATTATTATCCCCATAATTGCCCTCAGATATACGGTTTGCTATTAAAGGCTTGAAGTCGTATCACACAGAGAAGGAGCTATTTTTTCTATGGTAAAAACACGCAAACTCCGGCACCTGGCACAGTCACTGGGAGAGGGAGAGTGATTGGGCAAAAATCTGTGACGTCGTGGATCCGTCCTCCAATTGAAAGATCCGCCAGTGACGTGTATATACTCTGTAATGAGTGTACACTCATGGTAATACATACACACTTGCACACTATTATATTATGTTATTTAATAGGTATCATGTTTCTAGTAGAAATATAATTTTGTCTATTCATGCACTGATCTTTTTATTGAGTTTTATCACCTATAGTTTTTAGACCTTTAGCAACACATATAAACCTGTGTTGGAAGATTTATCATGCAAAGTAACAGTCACTATCTTGGGGTATTTGTCAATTTTTAATATTTTTATATTTTCAATATTTTAGATATTTTTAATCGGATATTTGAATATTTATTGATTTATCCCAGAGAGATGCATGTAATATGTCATTATACATAAGGCAGTATGTATGAGGATGTATAATGTTATGACTGTTCTGGTTAAGTATGAGACTAGTCCTATCGGATAGATTATGTTTGGTCAGATATGTGATATTTACATCATGCCTTATGTCAATTGAGTCATCTTTTATCTATACTGCATCTTTCTATATATTTAACTGGGCAATTAAATAGTTTACACATAAGGTATATTTATTTGTATGATAGAAACCAGTTTTTTTTTAATAATAATGATTAATACATGAAGAATGTAAATAATATAAACAGGCCCTGCGTTTTCTTAGATTTTCTGTAGGATATAATCTGTTGGATTCCATTTATTAGACTCATGTTTCTGTCAGTAATATATAGATATTATTTTCCTCTATTGATTTTTTATTAGAATTACTCCTACCAATGTTTCATATAAATATAAATGTGGTCCCATTTAATATGAATGTATTCGATACATAAATATGGTTTTATGTCAATTCCTCTCCATGTTCACATGGATTTAGTATAACAATTTTAATATGTATTTAATATTTATCCTATTTATTATGTATTAATTAATCTGTTATTCGATTTAGGATGTATCACCATGTTCTTCCAGTTATCCTCATGTAATCATAATCTCACTTGTTGTTTTAAAATTTAGCGTAGGACATGTGTAAAACATAATAACACCATGATCTGCAAAGGTATATGGTTTTGCATTTAATCCTAAAGTGTGCAAAATGATTAAGGAAACACAACGGTTTTTCAATTTAAGGTCGATATATGTATAGCCGGTATTTGCACTCAGCTATTTTAAAATGTTTATAGTGTTATTATCACAATGTAATTTATAGGGATGAGTGCATAAGATTAGTCCCATCACTTGCGGGAACCATGGGGTTAATGAGTGCAATTGAGAACTGATTAGTCCGCAGCTGTGCAGGCAGCATATAGGTAGGAAACGGATGTTGAGGCTCATCACTTTGAAAAAAGAACCCCGGAGGGTTGGAAACGCGTTAGTGGAGCCGATAAACAGCAGGCACGAGAGACCTTACCGCGAGCCGCAAGCCATCCAGCGCCACGATTGTTCCATGCAGAAGTGGATACCCGGGCCATCTCTGCGGGGACTCTGTTATAACACCTACTGGTCTGGACTTCTGGCACGCAGGGGTTTTTTTTATGTGCAGCTGGTTTTATTATTATCTTACCTCTTAGAAGCAATTTTAATTGGTATTTTATGTTTTAAAAGTTTTTTGTGCTAATAAATTTTTTGTGAACGTATTACACTATGTTTTCCCTCTCTGTTTTGCATACCTGAGGGACTGAGAAGAAGACATCGGAGACACAATGTTAAACTACATATATAGGGACCTAGCTGCCTGCACTACAAACTGTGTGGTGCTACTATACGAACTGTGTTCTTTGAGGGATTGCACACCACATTGTTGCTTAGGGTTTTGTAATGGTCAGAGCGCGGGAAGGTGCTAACAAAAGGTTTTTATATATTGTATTCCCTGGATATATGCTCACGCCATATATGAATCTTATAAAAAAAAAACAAAAAAACAAGCCAGGTTATTTGGTTTCCGAGTCAAGTAATCAGTAGTAACAAGTAAATTTTGCCATGACTCCTTCCATCCTTCTTATGGCCATCTCCTGCACCATATCTCTTTCAGAACGTCTTTCCAGATTTCTACGTCTTTTCTAGTTTGTATGTTTGTATATCTGATCATGGTACTTACAATTCTACTCATTTTGACCATTACACCACCCTCTCACGGTTGAAGGTGTTAAATATGTGAAATCTTTTGTTCATGTCCTGTAAATGATACTAAAATTACTTTATACCAGCCCTTGATGTAATTCTGTATTTTAAGTTTTTGTTGATGTTTATGGCTCTGCGATTTGTTTCTGCTACAGTATGTTTTTGAAATCATTGTATAGGGTGTAGGGTGCCATCTTCTGTGGTATTGCTGCATTACTACATTTTTAATGCTTCATGTATGGAATTCCCTTTAATGTAAGATCCCTGAATGATTATCAAGTTTTATTTGTAAAGGAGAGTGCTTCAAAGAATCAAATTTCCCACATTGATTTCTTTTATCTACTAAAATTCATAGTTCAATATCATTGAACACAAACAAAATAGTTTCCACGTTGTAATCCCTATTTCCTAAATACCGCATCACACATACAATACATTTAGTATTAATTTTTAGTACAGAGTCCAGAAAATGTTAGATGTCTTTTTAAATAGATCAAAATCACCCATTAGGAAGTACAACATTTTCTCTGGTTCTAATTCAATTTTGGCAAATTGAATTATTGCACAACTTTTTTTCTTAAGGTTTATGTTAAAAGTGTAATAGAACACGAGGGCATGGATATAAACTGGAGGGTGGTAGATTCAAAGGAAATGTGCGGAAAAATTACTTCACTGAAAGGGTGATAGATAAGTGGAATATTCTCCCATCTGAGGTGGTTGAGGCCAATATAGTAGAACAATTTAAACATGCTTGGGATAAATATAAGGGTATCCTAAATTGTAAACCAAATTGAGGGTAAATAGGGTCTAGGGTCAGTATAGTTTTGAATAAACAAATGGGCAGACTAGATGGGCCATGTGGCTCTTATCTGCTGTCACTTTCTATGTTTCTATTCTTTTTAAAACTATATTAGTATTAGTTTCTTCATATATATATCTAGCCTAATGGACTCTACATAATGTCATAATGTTGCCCAGTCTTGAACATTCCTGGAGAATTGTATGGACAAGTAATGAACAGGTTTTGCCACCATGCCATCCTCAATCTTTGCAATAGGTCATGTTAAACGGTTACAACCCCAATACTACGAGCACCAAGAATTATGTAAATAAGGTCTGTGTTAAGTTCTCTTTACTATTATAACTTATTTGTATCTGTTTGTCTAAGGTCTGGGTCCAGCTTATGATGATCTACTACAGGGGTGGGTAACCTTTTTACTGCCAAGGGCCATTTGGATATTTATAACACCATTCACGGGCCATACAAAATTATCAACTTAAAAATTAGCCTCTTATATTTGATCAAAAATGTAATTAACTCCCCTCTAATGAGAGCTTTGGAACAAAATGGCGGCGGAGGTGGCCCAGAGATCAAGCTGCTACCACATGCAAGCTACTCCCCAATAAGAGTTTTCTGATCAGGATACAGAAATATGGAGAATTCCTGGGTCCCTGCTGCCGTCAGGGACCCAGGAGCAGATCGGGATCCGAAGCCAGCAGGACCCGACTGCGCAATGCAGCCCTCACCTCTGGAGCGTAGGAAGCGGGCAAAATGATTTTGCGTCCTGGAGCACTGGAGAGCACGTCCGGAAGCCCAGCCACATCCCCACTTAAGTCCCACTTGCGGAGGGCCAAATCAAATGATTCTGCAGACCTTATATGGCTTTTGGATCGGAGGTTCCCCACCCCATCTACTGAATACTTTAAATTGTTTGCAAATAAATATATATTTAATTGTTTTAAGAATAAAAGATGTTCAAGACCAATTTTGATAGCATGGGCGGGGGAGTTTGGGGATAGAAAGATTGGAACGATCTTCGGTTAATGTAAAAAAAATTTTTTGTCAATAACTACATTAAAAAGATTGATATTGCACCTTAACTGCTAATCAGTGCAACAAATATATGCAAAACTGTATAGAGAATATAATAAATTGATCAATCCCTGATCCATTGGTGATTAAATTATAAATTTGTTACAAATCAAACATAACAGTTTACTAGCATACATATCTCAACTCTTCCATTTATACTTAATAAATTCCATAAAATTGCTCACAATATTTAGAAGATACGACAAAACTGAATGCTCAGTGCAGCACTGATTTGAGTGAGCTGATCTTTTGGGATACAATGACCAGTCCAAATGTCATACTATAGACATTAAATAAGCCTGTCCATATTTATCGGAAAATATATTATTAAGTACAAATATTGTTTGTCAACTTTATATATCTTTTGCTGAATATATTTATTACATTGTTAATTTTAAAGTTAAAATATGAAAATGACTAGTGAAAATTTTGCTGTTTGCACCATAATAAAAAAAAAACATTAAAAAGTGTACCTGTCATAATATGTAGACAGACACTGTGGAATAAACATAATGTTCAGCAATGCAGGATGCAGTAACACCACACAGGGGCTTGTTATGCTAACTCTTCATTTTCTACTGCAGGTCAACAATTCATCACTGAATGTCACTTGTACTTGTGACAAGCACATGAACTGTCTGTTGTCCAAGTGACAAGACCAATTCTGTGAGTTTGCTCTGAATTCATGGCAATATTTCTTATATACATATATTTTCATGACGTGTAGAAGTGTTTTTGGTGTTTCAGTTCTTCAAAGCCTGTGTGATCTTCAGTTAAAGAAGCATCAATCTAATTTTAAGTGCTTAAAAAAACTTCCACTGTACATTTTGTACATTTGTGTAGGTATTTAACATCTGTTAGCATACTCTGAATAGAGCCACTAACCCTATTTTACATTCCTTCTTAGATCCTAACTTGAAGTTTATGAACTGTGTAGAAAATACCTTCCCATGGTTTCTAGTTACATTTTTGGGGGAGGGGAATGAAATAAGCTTTGCACTATTTATTCTAGCTTTGTATTCTTAGAAGGAACTCAAGACAGAGACCTGTGTAGCTTGTATAGTCATTAAGTAAAAATAAGTTTCTTTACACACTAAAATATTGTAAGGGCACATGGATTTTGCTAAAAGAAATGCATGTTTTGCAACCTGATGTGTAGAGTCTGCTATGGGTATCATTATTTCTAACTAGAGTTCTGACTGACTTCATGATTAATAGGGAGTTACCTCCCAAGAATAAACTTCCATTAGAGGTGGCAGATTCTAAAACAGTAGGAATGTCAAATATGTTCATTTGATTTAGTACTGTCTTGAGAGTAAAAAATAGATATTCCAATATAGCCAGGAAAGTATTACTAGGTTCAAGCCAAACATTCTGTTAGCAATGTTGATTTAGGAGTTACTTTTATATTAGTACTTTGAGTTCTCAAACTAACATGTATAACAAAATGTATTCATTTGTAAAATGTTTTAGGGTGATGCCATACACACTAATATTCCCCTTCTATATTCTCAAGAAGTGTCCTTAATAATACATAATATATCACTTTGACCAATAAAAAATAATAATAATTAAAAAAGAAAAAAAAACTAAGAACCAGATCCAGAATTCTGAAAAGTTGATAGTTTCAAGTGCTTGTTTTGAAAAAGTCTGCAGTTGATAAATGTACATGCATCGAGCACCATAAATGGAATGAAAAATGGACTTATCCAAACTGCCAATATCAGCCATCTCCAACTGCTTCTGAAAGGGGGACAGGTTTGCGTGCGTAAATCACCTGACGCTATTAATTCTGGATCCGGTCCCAGATCCAGAATTCTGAAAAGTTTATAGCTTCGAGTGCTTGTTTTGAAAAAGTCTGCAGTTGATAAATGTACATGCATTGAGCACCATAAATGGAATGAAAAATGGACTTATCCAAACTGCCAATATCAGCCATCTCCAACTGCTTCTGAAAGGGGGACAGGTTGCACTCCCAAGTGGGAGAGATTTAGCATCACTAGTGACAGTAGAGATAGGGATTTAGATTTCCAATTTGCTGCCATTTGAGGACGCATCAGGAAAATTAAGAAAGGGTCCTACAATGGGAACATCATGTGAGTGAAGGGAGTGCTTTCATGTGTGCTCCCACCGCGTGTGGATGCAGCAGGAAACCGCTATGGGATCCCTACTGATGCTGCGTTCAGAGCTCCTAACACAGTGCTATTAGATCACAGGATCTGGTCTAAAGTCTTAATGCCAGAATAAATTATACTTTACTTATATCTTAAATTAATTTCCAGCAATGTTTTAATCATTTTGTAAATATGTACTACAACGATTATTGTATGATTATCAATGAATGTACGATTACAGGGCAATGAATGTATGATTACGGGGCAATGAATGTACGATTACGGGGCAATGAATGTACGATTACGGGGCAATGAATGTAGGATTACGGGGCAATGAATGTAGGATTACAGGGCAATGAATGTAGGATTACGGGGCAATGAATGTACGATTACAGGGCAACGAATGTACGATTACGGGGGAAAGAAAGATGATGTGTAAAAATTATATAAAGAAAGAGAAAAGTCCCAATTGCACAATACCTTTACCCACAGTAAAACTGGCAATTAAACTTGTTTGATTTATATGGGGCACTAGCGCCTGATATTTTTCAGCAAGCTGAAAGGCTCCCTATTCCTGCAATAGACGCTGCAGCATATCTATGTACAAAGCTGCTGTGACAGCTTTTAAGGTATACTTCAGAGCAGCTTTGTACATAGCTATGCAGCAGCACCGAGAGCCCTGGCCCATCCCCTCTTCTGCTAGGATTGTCGGTCCAAGCAGAAGAGGTGCATAGTGCCGATAACAAGACATTTCCCTAGCGGGAAATCTTCCCGTTTATCGGGACACTCCCAGCTGGGATTGAAAATTGTCCCAGTGTATGGCAAGCTTTAGAAGATGTCAATAACCCAAAATAATTAAACATATAGGGCCGTATTCAGAGATCCGTTTCCAGATCGGGCCGCAATTATACACACGCACGGTGCAGGCCAAACCCCCTCACATCCATGACACTCCCCTCTCTCGGCCGTGCTCTCGGAGACTTCCGCCTCCATAGACTACCTGAAACTTTCTGTGTGCAGTCCTGTGCGTATTTGTCCTCCATACGTGCATATCATGATAATCGCGCCCACTTTCCATCATTTAAATGCCCCACCACCCATTTTTATTTAATTTCTTCCGTGCGTATTTTTGTGTCGCATATACGGACGTATCTATCCACGTGCGATTCACAAGTCCATCCGTGAGGGACTTAAGCGCGTATCTTCAACGTCAATTGCGTAAATAAAGTTACTACGCATGCGCAGTTGAAAGGTACCTAAAAATACGCACGGGACTCACCGTGAAAACGGATCTCTGAATACGGCCCATAATGATTACAATACATCAGACATCATGATCACTGTACTTTTCATTGCACCTTATGTTTTTTGTTTACCTTTGTTAATCATCTGACCTTCTTTCAGTTCTCAGCACTTTTCAGCACTATTCATTCTCTGCAACAGGGATTAGTTAGAAACATAGAAAATGACCGAAGATAAGAGCCACATGGCCCATCCAGTCTGCCCAGTGGTTTATTTAAAACTATACTAACCCTAGACCCTATTTACCCTCAATTTAGTTTGAGATTTTGAGATATCCTTATATTTATCCTAAGCATGTTTAAACTGTTCTACTGTGTTAGCCTCAACCACCTCAGATGGGATTCCACTTATCTATCATCCTTTCAGTGAAGTCATTTTTCAGCACATTTCCTCTTATATTCATGCCCTTGTGTCTATATCACCTCTTCCTTTGAAAAATGCCACTCTCCTCTAGTCACAACCCTTGATATATTTGAAAGCAGCTTTCATATCCCCCCTCTTCCTACTCTGCTCCAAGCTATACATGTTTAGTTCCTCTAGCCAATCTTGGTATGTTTTGTGACATGCCATGGACCATTTTAGTTACTCTTCTTTGCACAGTCTATAATTTATTTATGTCTTTCTGGAGATATGGTCTCCAGAACTGAACACAGTATTCTAGGTGAGGTCGTACCCTCAATCTATAAAGGGGCATCACTACTTCTCTCTTTCTACTACTAATTCCTCTCCCTATGCAAGCAAGCATCTGACTTGCTTTTCTCATTGCTTTGTTACATTGCTAGGCTACCTTTAAGTTACATGAAATAATGACTCCAAGATCCCTCCCTCCTCAGTAGTTTCTAATGTAGTGCCATTAATAATATATGGCCTGATTCAGAGATACGATTTCCACGGCACTTAGGAGCGTATATTTAAGATCCTAGAAAATTTGCAAAACTGCGCATGCGTAGTAATAGTGCAACGCCATTTACGTAGCGGTTAGGAGCGTAAGTTCGCTAAGAGCGTAGGTTTGAATTGCACGCAAGCACTTAAGATCTTAAGTGCAGCGAATCTTTAAGATCTTAAGGATTTGCATGGAAATGGGCGGGGGGAGGCAGGGAAATGAGGGAAAGTGGGCGAGGACTGACACTTAGGATCTTAAATGAACGCTCCCACGTCACTTAAGATCCCAACTGACAGCGTATAGTTAAGGCAAGTCAATGGTGGTCTAAGTTTAAGATCCACCGCTGTTTGCAAGGGGAGTGTCTGTTTATGCAGTGGGCTGGAACCTGCTAAGATCTTATCAAAGGTGCGTATATTTGCGATCTTTTCGCAATCGCATCTCTGAATCAGCCCCATATAGAGCTTTTGTGTTTTTGTGCCTCAGGTGCATGAATTTTGTGTACCCCTCCTGGTGTGTCTACCCTGTTACATATCTTTGTGTCATATGCAAAAAGGAATATCTTCCCCTTGATACCACAGGCAATGTCACCTATAAAAATATTAAATAGCACTGATTCAGGTACAGAACCTTGGGGTACTCCACTGGTTACCTTACCATCCCCAGAAGAGATTCCATTTACTACAACCCTTTGTTGTCTATCCTGTAACCAAGATCGTATCCATGCAACTATCTTTAAGTCCAATCACAAAGTTTCCAGCTTATTTAACAGTCTTCGATGTGTCACAGTGTCAAAAGCCTTACTAAAATCTAGATAAGCTATGTCTACAGCTTCCCCTTTATCTATTACTTTACTGACCCAATCAAAAATTCAATAAGATTTGTCACTTCTCCCAGTGAATCTATGCTGCTTGGGATTCTGTAAGTTACTGGACTTAGGATACTGTAGAATTTGTTACTTTAACAATATTTAAATCAGTTTCCCTACTTCTGATGTTAGACTCAAAGGTCGGTAGTTTGCCACTTCTTCCCTACTTCCACTTTTATGCAGAGGGCTATTTTCCAGTCTCAGGTGTGCCTCATTATCTTGCTGGAGCTCTCTCATCAGCTGCTTTATTTAAATCCTCCTCTGATATCCCCTCACTGTCAGAGCAACAGGAACCCTTGCCTGCTGATTCAGTATCCTCGAGTCCTCTTGTGTGTTCTGGCTCCCTGGTTCCACTTCCTGACTCCAGTCCTCGGTTCCAGTTCTTCAGTCTTCAGTTTCTGCATTCCAGTGACTTTAGTTCCAGCTTGTGTATCTGGTGTTTATAGCTCCAGCCTTCTGCTGTTCTCCATTTTTTATTGCCTCAGTAGTTACTCCTACGCTACCTCCTGCAACCCTTGGTTCCAGCACACCATCTTGGCATCTGTGCACTTGTCCATAGGGCTGCAAACTGCCGCTTGCCTACAGCCAAGAGCATCCCCACCATCAGGGGCTCTGGTGAACACCAGGCTTACAGTTAGACTCTGTGCCCGTGATCAGACGTGCGCTTAATTCAGTGCATGACAGTTTACTCTGACCAAACATCATGAGCCATCATGTCGGATCCTGTCATTAGAGCCTCTGTGATCCAGATCAAGCAGCCCAATGAGGCTGTGGAAAAACAGGGACAGGAACAGACCCAAATAGTGCAAGTTCTATAGCAGCTACTAGGTTGCATAGATGCCATTGCAGCCAAGGTTACCAATCCTCCGGCTCTCCAGCCTGTACCTGTTGTTGTTCCTCTGGTCAGAGTACCGGTTCCTAGACTGTGTCTACTAACTCCGGCCAAGTTCTTCGGTGATCCTAAAGCCTGTTAGGGTTTTTTAAATCCTGGAACAGTATCTTCAGCTGCATCTAGTCTACTTCAGCTGCTCCAAGGCACCTCAACCATGGGCCAGTATGCTATATTAATCCGCATACTGGCTTCAGAGCTCAACAGGAATGAGGAAGCTTATATAGCAATCTTTTGGCAAGGCCTGTCAGACCTGGTGAAAGGTGAGCTAGCTGCAAGGGACCTTTCTGAGACTTTGAATGCTATAATTTCTTTGTGTAACCGCATTGACATCCAATATCAAGAACACTTCCAGGAGAGAACTTATAACCGTAAAGTCTATCCTCGCCTGGCACCGAATTTCCAGCCTCAGCTAATCTAGTCAGTTGCTCCGCCTCCTTGAAAGGAAAATATTCCAGGTGTCTGTGTCCTCTCTTTTAGCTGCAGTGACCAAAACCCCTTGAACCTTCTACAGTAGTTAGCCTGGAATATTCCAGACCAACCAACATACAATATGGAATCACACAAATTAAAGGCTCCGGTCACTGCGCTTCCTATATACAGTAAAATTCAGTTCAGAGTCCAGATACTATTGTACCTTTTGGAAAAAAGTTCAGTCCAATTTTTTCACAGTTCCTTTCTTGATCTCGCCTTTATTGATTCCCTTTTTCTCTTTTGTTCTTTCTCTGCACCGAAAAAAGAGACAAATATCTAGTGCAATAATGTTTTGACCCCAATAAATTTCACGTTCTTTGTAGAAATGTCTACTCACATTCTATTTATCTTGATTATCAGGCATATAGTGATCCCTTTATTCTTGTTCTTTTCACAGGATCTTTCCTCAGCTTATCCACAAGAGGTCCAGCATGCTCCTGCAACGAGCAAAACACACCTCTTTCTTGCACAGTAACCAACGGCAATGGCCCAAAGATCCCACTGGTACTACTCACAATTAACCCCCTTGGGGTTATGCCTGTCAACAGTGTCTTTTCCTCTCTGGTCCCTTCTTCGGTTCAAGCCCAATAAAAAATCTCTTAGTTCAGAGGATGGCGGGCAGTACGCAATCAGGGGCTCTAACTGATGCGTTTCATGCATGGCTGTGCTATTTATCAAGGTTCCTTCCTCATCTGTAGTGGAACTCATGCAAATTGGGTCCCTCTCACCTAATTTGTCAAGAGCTGGAGAGACGCCAACAAATTAATCTCTGCACCGTAATAGATACTATCGATGGGCGATAAGACGGGTAGGCTTCTTGCGACGATAGCTAAAACGGGAAAAAAAAGACCTTTATAACCACAGTGTGTCATACGAGTTCACGCCAACACTTGACTACAACCCAGGACATACTACATTATTTTACTGATCACTATAAAGAATTATATGGATTGCAAGTGGAGGATTGTGAGCTCCAAAGACAACTTCTTGACAAGGCGGAGCTGCCTAAATTGACTCAGGAGCAGAATGAGTGCTTAGTGGCCCCTATAGGTACAACGGAACTCTTTAAGGCTGTTAGTGATTTGAAGCTTCATAAAGCTCCGGGACCGGATAGGTTTTCTGGAGAGTACTATAAAATACTCCAGGAGGAAATTGTCCCAGCCTTGGCAGAATTGTATGGAACACTTCTCAAAGATCAACCACAATACCCATCCTTCAATACAGCTTTAACTACACTGATACCGAAGCCTGACAGGGATCCACAGGATGTAGACTCATATCGTCCAATTTCTCTACTCAATGTGGACTATAAAATATTCACTAAAATTATAGCCAATAGGGTGCAGTCAATCCTACCGGATATCTTAACAGACCACCAAGTTGGGTTCATCAGGGGCAGACAGTCAGTGAGAGCCATTAGGACCGCTATAGCAGCAACTGTGGCTTCAAGATTACAGCCCACTTCAGATAATATTTTACTGAGTCTAGATACAACAAGGGCTTTTGACACAGTAATTTGGTCCTACCTTTGGGATGTTCTGCAATTTCAAGATTTTAACCCGACTTTTATTAATCTAATTAAGTTTCTATACACCTTGCCAGCGACACAGCTTTTGGTTAATGGGGTGCGGGGCCCTCCCATTGTAATGGAGTGGGGAACAAGACAGGGTTGTCCCTTATTGCCTTTGCTATTTAACATCTCTATTGATCCCTTGCTTAGACTCCTTCAGTCGCTACCGTCCTTTCAGGGTATAAAAGTGGGTCGAGCGGAAGTCCGGTTATCGGCTTTTGCGGACAATGTACTGTTATATGTGAGCAACCTGAGAACTTCCTTGTCCTCCATTTTACATTTATTTTACATTTATTAGATAATTTTGGGATTTTGGGCAGTTTTGGGATTTAAAGTGAATTTGACTAAATCA
>WWET01000108.1:768059-806220 GCA_011038615.1 Limnodynastes dumerilii
GGTGATGGACATGCAACAAATATTGAGAATGTGTTAGGCATAGAAGGAACTATAGAATATATATTTAGCATTCCAAAATTAACCTTTTCAATAACGAAGTCATCCAGTACCTCAAAAAGGTAGCAGAATGCATGTCCACTAGTAGCCAATAGTGACTTGGTAATAACATATGGATATGCTGCAAAAGTGGGGTAGTTATTAAGGCATTAACAAATTACTAACTGGTTATATGTTTTATGCCAAGGTGAAGACAACTGTAACATTATAGCCCATCTGAAGCCATGATGACCTATTAAGGTTCAACATATTGTCTTTTTTTTTATGGAATACAATTGCTTGAAATAAAAATAAAAAAGTTCCAATAAGATGCTAAAATTTGGCTATTTCTTCCTTTATGGGTGATCGCATACATATATACATTATATATGTATGCATTTATTAATTTATTATATACACATACAAATACATAAATGTTTTATATCCAGATAGTAACTGAAATATAGTATACTATAATAATATAAATATATGGCACTTTAATATATGCGCGAAAAATCCAATATAAGGCCATGACTAAAGAAGTGTGACAGAAATGTGCTTAAGCCTACAAGGTGGCTTTGTAATATAATAAACAGTGAGTTTATCATGCAGATGTTCCTTCAAAGGTAGTCTGCGTCAATACGGAATCAACAGGAATGAAAAGTGGCTGAAAATTTGAACTCTATTATACGAAAGAAGTCACCCTGCTTCAAAAACAAAAAAACTTATAGCCCTAACATTTTAAATCGCATTTTAAAATCACACGCAACTAAACATAGAAATGTAAAGTTAAGATGAACAAATAAGTGTTTTTCTAAGAGGATCCCCCTCCCAAAACAAACAAACAAAAAAAAACCCGAAAACTTTCTTTTAACCTCCCTCCCTTAAAATGTTGTAGGTTAGTTCTTAGCAAGTATTTCAAATATTCCCTTCTATATTTTATTGTTGTGCCTTTTCATTTTAAGAAGAAAAAAAGGCAACTATGAACACTAGTTGCTCAATGAAAGCCATCAATTTGTTTCATAGAAACTATAGCATAAATATTTTATCAGAGCCTTATGTGCAGTTCACATATGCACAGATTTCAAATTTGAACTCTGAAACATAGAAGCATTTTGCAATAAAAAAAAAAATAGACAATTCCTACTATATAATGCCTTTTAAAAGTAAAATACTGTTAGAAATACAATGAATATTTACAAGTAAAAACAAAAACAAACAAAAAAAACCTAATGATGTACTAAGAAAATATAATTGAAACTTTAATCAATATAATGCTTATATTTATGCCCTGCCACATTATAACTAATTTATTTTATATATATATTTATATATTAACAATGTAACTCTTCGGTTATAGACTTTGTTTTCCTTCCTAATGCCTAATATGTGAGCATTTTATTGGGGCAGGTTATAACGGTTACTAAGCAAATTGGCGTAAGCAATATGCTTTTACTTAACTCCTTAGAGTGCTGTTTTGATACCTTGGTAATAGAAAACCTCCTAAACCAAGTATATATATTTGCAAGTGCTGGTAGCGTGTATCTATTGAACGACAGTATCATCCAATTTACAGATATGCACATTAAACAGTATACATTTTTGACACCAACTCACTGAAGGCACTTAACTAGCAGTCAACTTCTACTGGCTGAAGACCCCCACCCCCAATAAAACCTTTTGGCAAGAAAAAAAAAATATTTAAAATACATTTTTATAATTTCCTTTGTCCTGGACAATAAAATACTGTACTGGAAAAAGGCCAAACTATGGGAGAAAGAATGATATTGTCATGTAGACTGAAAAGGTATAGTTGTCATGAAAAAGAGCAGCCACTGCATACTAGTTGTACACAAGTCAGGTGCAGGGTTTTAGATATTTGTTGCATGGTGCTACAAAACGTAATTTTACCATTTAAGAATAAAGAGATTTGATGAATCATTGTTGAGACAATGTTTTTTGCATAACTACTTTGGCATTTAAAAAACCTATAAAATTGTATTATATTGGCTATTAATTCTTCAATAATTAAAATTTGACCAATAAGAATTTTTTCATAGGAAGTTAGAACACTAAGAAAAAAAAAAAAAAAAAAAAAAAAAAAATAGTCCCAAAGTGTACACTTATATAAAAAATCGATAAGTTGGCAGTATAAAATACAACCACAAACAGAAGTCTAAAACCAAAAGTAAACAATTAAGACCTTTGTAAAAAGGTGAAAGGCTAACATACTGGCTTAACAAGACTGTTAAATGTATAGGCTATTAGAGGTGTTTCAAATGTCTTTTCATTGGCACTAGGAGTATAAAAAAAAAAAAATCAGCTAAGACAATCCATTTTATCAAACCCTACTGGAAAGCTTGATGAAATCGTGGCAACGTTGTGGTTGTATTTAGATTGCTTGTAAAAGCTGAGGATAATGAGTGTAAAGAACCGAAACATAAATTATTGCTAGGGTCTTGAGGATCCTGTGGTTGTGGAGGGTGCTGTGCCATGGATGAGCTAACCTCTTCTTGAGAGTAGCCCATGCCTAAACTCCCAACTGATACCGGTGTATTGTATGGAGGGCCATTGGCAGGCATGAAATTGAACAACTGACTGAAGTCCAAAGATGATGGGTTGAGAGGTTCACTAATGGAAACTGAATTTTTAGAAAGGGAAACTCCATCTGGAACATCATCTAATGACCCTACTTGAGGATCCAAGTTTAACTTAGATGACGAGGAAGGGGAATCCTGTGAGGAAGAAGTCATGCCACTTTGCAACTCCATAAGGTAACTTTCTATCTCCACTTTCAAAGGTTGCTCTTTCTCAGGCATCGAAATTGCATATGAGGTAGAATTGACTGGATATTTCAAAGAATGATGGTGAGAGGGGTGTATAGGATCCATATCTATAGGGCAAGGCATACCCAAAGACAATGTTGGAGCGACCATTTGGTGTGTAGTTGCAGAACTCTGCATGGACTGAAGTTGTGTGTTATATAGGTTCAACTGCAAACTGTTTGTGAATGGCTTTGATGTCAGCTCATTGGAAGATAATGACATCACAGGAAGCAGCTCATCTTTAATAGGAACACTGCAGGTGAAGTGATCTAACAGGTCCACAGGTTCAGTTTTCACTTTCAGCAGTTCTTGATTGTGACTTTTCTTCATATGACGGGTTAGATGATCCTTACGCCCAAATCTTTGTGCACAATACTGACAAAGGAAGTCTTTTCTCCCAGTGTGCACTACCATGTGTCTACGGACATCTTTGCGGGTGTAAAAGCGCCGATCACAATGCTCGCATTGGTGTTTTTTCTCCTTAACCCCACTGGAAGATTTACCTGCATGGGTCTTTAGGTGCTCCAGTAGCACCACTGTGCTTTCAAAAGTCTGCAAGCATACTTTACAGGTGAGGTCTCCACTTGTAGCAGCATGCAAGGCCAAGTGACGTTTAAACCCAAGCTTGGTATTGTAGTTCTTTCCACATTCTTCACACTTAAATGCTTCTTTATTGGGATCATGGGTATGCAGGTGATTCTTAAGGTGATCTTTACGGTGAAACATTTTCTCACAATAGTTACACTTATGGGTTTTCTCTGGAGAGTGTGTAGCCATATGCCTTTAAACACAGAAAAAGTCACAAATAATGATTAGGATTCAATGTAACAAGGATGAATTTAGCAGACAAAGGCAATGCAACAATATATAAAAACAAAACATGCTGTAGAAATATACAAAAATGCACTAAAAATGTTAAACTTTCTTATGACACTTACTGCAAGTAAGTACAGAGTAAGCAAATTAGATAAAAATTGAGTAATGGATTACATTTCAAGAACACATTACTTTTAAAACAATAAATGCTGCTAGTGGGCAGAAACTTTATGTAAACTGAAAGATAAATAAGAGTTTATACCTTAATAATTTGTATTTAGAAACAAAGGCCTTGGTGCAGTCTTGTTGTGTGCACTTGTAGGGCCTCTCTCCTGTGTGAGTGTATGAATGAACTTTTAACTTTTCAACACTGTTAAATGCCTTGATACACAGTTGGCAAGGAAAGTTTTTTCTTGGTTTTGTTTCACCACGTTTACGCTTCCCTGAAGGGACTTTCTGGGAATCTCTTACTTCTGACAAATCACCAGGAATAACAGTGGCCATCGCAGCCTAAACCAGGCCTTCTTGTTGGACAACTGGCAACTGTCCAACTCCACTAAGTGACAGCGTTTTTGGTGGCTTCGCAAGTTCCATGTGGTCGAAAAAAAATCAAAAGGGGACTGAAAAAAGAAAATAATATAAAATAACTATTTTGCAATGGAGTTTTAATCTAAGTTAGCTAAGCGATGCCTTTGAAAGCATGAAATCAGAAACAAAGCCACATGAGAGCAATGAAAAACTTAAGTGATCAAGAACTGTCATTGTGGAACAGCGCTGCATGTTAGACGTTTTAGAAATGAAAGTCTTAAAATGTAGTGTAAGCAATAGTAAGAAACCATTTAAGAGTAAGGGTTATAGATGTCAAGATATGATAGGGGTCAATGTTATTCTAACCAATGACACCCTGACAGCAGAAACTATAAATCAGCTTTGGATGCAGCATCATTTCAGAGATAAAGACTAGTAATAAGAGAAGCCTTGAAACAGGACAGTGAACAGGTAGTGAACAGGTAGTCTTGGCACAGAAACTGGTGATACGAACATAGAAAATATAGATCTGTTTAAAGGCTTCTGAAGTATGCATGATGGTCACCATCAATATGCAACATGTTAGCCAACATTCAACTATACAGCCCCTACAAACCTATACAATAGGGAATATTTAAAATTTCTCCTTAACAATATTGTTAGTAGAAAGTAATAAAAAATAAACCACACTTCCAATGACTTTCCATTAAAGTGTCTTTTGAAAAAGCATGTACATTAAAATGAACAAATAATTATTGCTTATTATAAACAAATGAAAATATACAAATAAAAACACAAAAGATACTCAAATATACAACCCAAACACACAAATGCTGCTCAAAACACCACAATCACTACAACATGCATAACCCTGTATATCTTATAAAGAATACAATTAACTTGACTCCCCCTGAAATCAACATGGTTTAGCCCAGATGTAACTAAGTCCATGCACTTAACAGGGTCTGGATCCAGCCCATTGTTAGTAGAAAGTAATAAAAAAATAAGCCACACTTCCAATGACTGTTTCCATTAAAGTGTCTTTTGAAAAAGCATGTACATTAAAATGAACAAATAATAAACAAATGAAAATATACAAATAAAAACACAGAAGATACTCAAATATACAACCCAAACACACAAATGCTGCTCAAAACACCACAATCACTACAACATGCATAACCCTGTATATCTTATTACTGTATTTTTTTGTTACAGTATATATTTTGAATAGAGGTGGACCTACAAGTTTAAATTTAAAACAGCATTGGATAAAATGTCTAACCATTTTCTGGACAATGTAGATGCTAAACATCAACACTAATTGCTGGTAAAATTTGTTATATAGCAAAATGTACCCAATTTATATTTGGGAGACTTTTCAAATTTCTGTAACTTGTATTTTTAAAATGTCAGTGCTCTGTGCAAATTTACAGGTTAATTTAAATTTAAGTCACCAAATATAAATATGAGAACATATAAAGGGAAAAGGTTTATACAACACTTTTGAAGAGTTGCAAACTAGATTAAATAATTCTTGTAACTTTCCTCTACCTTCTTGCTCATATTTGGCAGTAAGGTACAAAAAAAAAGAAAGCGAAATAAACACCAATAAAAAGAACTTTGCCATCACATTTCCAGTTGATAAATATATTTTGGGTGGCAAGTAATTTATTTTAAGATACACATACAGAATGGCAACAACTAGACACATTAAACAAAATGTAGGTTACGAGGCTGATCATACATTTCATTAAAAAATAAAAATCATACTTAAAAATTTGATAGAATCCGTTCGATTCACACCTGGTGGTTGTTCAATAGTCTTCAGTTTGATTCTGGTCTTAGCCTGTCCCGCTAGCACTTCTTGGAGGAGACCAGACTCTAGAAGTTTCCATTTTTTTAAGCCTGTAAAGAGTAACAATATTATAAACAGATGTCAAAATCATCAAATGAACACACTTCTACATTTTTACTACAATGAAGCCTTTAAATTTTAGGTTATTTATAAATGAATCAGTTGTGGGGTTTTGAATTCAGCTCACATACAAAAATATCCCATCCTATTAATAAACGTTAATTATTATCATAAGACAGAGACCCCCATATAGGATTTTATAATACAGAAAAGGGGATATTGGATTCTGCAGTTATCTCCACCAAGGGGGTAGAAGACTGAGGGCCATGGAAGACAATGAGCTGGATCCAGACTTAAGTGCTTGAAATTAGTTAGTTCTGGGCTAAACCATGTTGATTGCAGGGGAGTCATTTCATCTGTTGCAAACAGTATTAGAGTTGAGAGGTGATGTTTCCTATTCCAAGTCTAAATAACAGTGTGATAGTAAAGCTGGTCAGTATCTGTGTGCAGTAAGCAATTCAAAGATATATCCCTGCATGCAAAGAATACAATTAACTTGACTCCCCCTGCAATCAACATGGTTTAGCCCAGGAGTAACTAATTTCAAGCACTTAAGTCTGGATCCAGCCCAACGCTCTTATAGCATATCTATATGCTGGGATTTGTAGTTCCTTTATACTTAGAGCTGTTCTTTCCTATATGAAAATTATGAATAATAATGTTATTACAAGAGTCATACAAAAGCAATTTTTTAAAAGGCTGTCTCTTAATCTGGCAAAAATAGGTTAATGCAGGGCCCCAATATTTGGCACATCTCTGAAATCCTTAAGTGGAAAATAAAATTCAAAGCTCTTCAATGTCAATATGTCAGTCCCTGGAACATGTAGGTTTTATGCAATCTTTCTGTGCTCTTACTAAATTTTGCTGGATTTTCATACAATTTTTTTCCTGCTCATCATACAGCAGTACCCAGGCTTAAATTCACTCATTAAGCTAAGAAAAACTCCCCTGTTGGAACAAACAGCTCTGTGCAGAAAATATATCCCGCTTCCATAAACAAAAGGACAGTTGAGGAATGGGTAGGTTCCCATCTGCAGGATGACAGGAATACAGGTACTAGGACTTTTAATGTGAGGGGATTCTGTCCAACCACCTTTTCAACAGCCTAGTCATGTGATTACTTGAATAGGACCCCTTTTTATTCTGGCACTATAGATAGGAATAAAAGAACTAAAAGACATGTCTGTGGGCTGGTTTAATAAAATGGAACAGTTTTTTTGAATATATAATATTGAGTACCAACACCTTTGTCATACTTAAAGAGCACAGATTGTAACCATTAACCAAATATAAATTGGTGTGGGTCTACCTTCTGAGCTAAATAGGAGAAGTGGGCCTGAATTTCACATACTGCACTGTTTGCCAACAATCTAAAAGAAAAAAGCCTTTGCATAACGAGAAGAGAGAATGCACATTGTGTGTGTGTGTGTGTGTGTTTGTGTAACATCCCCATAAACGTTTGAACTTTGTAATTTAGTTGACAAAGTAGTAGTAAACATTAAATTATGTGTGAGAAATTAGTTCCTGGCTATTTCCAAATCAATAAGGCAATTTTAGCTAGGTGTTGCTAACTATGGGCACTTATAACTCAAACATCAAGGAAGGGCTTCCAACTTTAATAAAAGCAGAACCCCTGGTGGTTCTGTTAGGAGTATTCAGGTTTGTGTTAACATACCAAATTAAAAAGGAAATGCAATTACAGAATAAAAGGAATGAATTGTTCTCATTACTTTTAAAGGGTGAGGGCTATTTTCACACAATTTGAAGCCCCTTTATTCTCTAGTAAGTAAGCATAATAGTAACAAGGTTATCCTTCACAAAAAATAAAAATAAAACAACAACCTAAACACAAAACTATGTAGTGGTCCTCCCTTAGAACTGCTAGTCAAAATGTATCATTTGTAAAGATGAAAACAGAAGGAAAGTGAAGAACGCCAACCAATGGAGGTTTATTAAAAAGGAAAAAAGTTATCCATAGGAAATAATCACGCTAAAGATTTAAATTTTATAGACTGAACTAGGTAGATTACATTTTCTTTGTTGCTATAGGCAAAATCTCCACTACATACAACCAAGAAGTGCAATTACCACCAGATAAGGTGGTAGAATGAGGAGTACTATATGGAAAATCGGTTGCAGTCCCCATAAAGAATGTCGCATTACAGAGATGGGGACATCCGAAAGTTCCTTTTCGGATGTCCCTATTTCGAATACATTTTTCTACTTTTTTTTTTTTTTAAAGAATGGGTGAGTATTGCGTTCAGCATACTTCACCCATTCTCCTTCAGAAATACCGCCGCCGCTATATAAGGTGAGTAACTTCTCTGTGCACGATAGGGAGGGTTAGGGTCAGGCTACGGCAGATGGAGGGTTAGGGTGAGGCTGCCAGGAAAGGAGAGTTAAGGTCAGGCTGCCAGGAAAGGAGAGTTAGGGTAGTTAGAGGGGAGGGTTAGGGTTAGAATTAGGAAAGGACTGGGGGACTTGTTTTTTCTTGCTTTTCAGAGCACCGAAAGCTCATACACAAAACCTCCTATATGAGCCTACCGGACTTTATAGTGGGGGGTGGGGACCGGAATGGCACCACATCACCCCACTTACAAGGTTCCCCGTTGCCTCCCCTTGTCAAGATACCAAATCCATGCTAAAGTGGACTGATTGATTAAAATACAATAATAAAAAATAAATATAACTACATATAGCATTACTTAAGAGATGCTAACGAATATCCTATTATTATTATTATTTATAACAAACTTGTCTTTGGCACAAAAAGAGAAAACTAAATAAAAAGGGCCAAACTGTAAGATGTAGTTTACTTCAACTCCTTATACACAGATATTTTATGAAACTTATTGTAAGGACCAAGGAAATAATATACCTTACAGAATTACAATATTATAACTAATAATAAATCACACAATAAGCATTGGATAATGGTATAACGGCTGGGGTATGCATCTGAGTGTAAGAATTCTAATCTATTTGGGAGTGGTTTGAATTGAAATTCTATTGATAATACATAGACCTCTATAAAAGTTGAAGAGTTATATACGCACAATTAAAAACATAAATGTGCAAGGTTATCATAGTTTGTACTGCTGGATCGATTGTAATCTCATGTAGATACTGTACTAATTACCAAAATTATCAACTCTTGTTTTTTCCTCATTACCTACGATGTAAATGGTTAATTCTGGTTTGATTTAATGGATAGTGGGAGAATATTACAGAGTGCGGAAATATATACTTTATTTGAGAACAATACATTCAATAGGCTCTCAGGGTGCATCAAACTATGAGATCTATACTTATGGACATATGTAACATTTTCTACCCTAGCCAAAATGTGAACCACAGAGTGCATAGACTGCGCAACAGAAAGATGGAGACATAGATGTGCAGAAAATCAATGATCTGGTTACCTACTATGTCATCCATAAGTATTGTTCAACAGGACCGTTTTAACAAAACCAAATAAAAAAAGTATTTGCAAACCTATTTTAAGGAAAGCATTAGCAAGAGTTCTCAATTGATCTGAAAAAAACCCAACAAATTATCATTGGCCAAAACCGAATTGCGAGGAAGAAAATAAAATACGATAACAGACACCGATAGCTATTGATCTATGAGCAATTGATGGAAAACAGGCAAGAAAGCAATACATTGTCCCCTTTATGTCTGGGCTCATCAGATGATAAACATCTGTTATGTGTTGTGCAAAAAACACAAGGACATTCCTATGGAGGAGACATCAGCTAAAAAGGAGCAAATATGACATGCCAAACAAGCACGGACATGCCAAGCCCTCTGAAAGACTGAAAAGTACCAAGACATCATCTGCTGATTCAGACATAATTGAATACACCTTCCAATATAACAATTTCTGTAATTTGGATAGGAAGCATTTGAATGGTGATTTGGTGAATGGTGAGACATGTAGACATTAAACTACTCAGTTTTTCTATGATTTTATTTGCATTCATCCTTTAATATATTTAAATACAGGGAAGTGCACCTACCCTTTACTATAATGCCCAGCACACAACGACAGAAAAATTTACTAGCAGATGTGACCTTTCAGCAAAAAAAACTACAGAAAGTGTCAAAGAAAGCGGTCTACAGCACAGCTGCAGGGAGTGGGCATAACTGGTGGCTGCTCCTCCATGGATCTGTCAGTCAGTCAGTGCCCGAAAAGAGATGGATATAGCAGCCACCGGCAGACAGTGTGGCCACATCACTCTCAGCTTAAGAGAAACCAAATATAGAAGGTAAGTTGACTTTCCTAGGGTACAAAACTGGTAAGAGGGGCCTCTGTTCTAAAATACATTACTGTTACTGACAACTATAAGAACCAAAAGGTTAAATAAGAGAGATAGGACAGGAAAGGGGGTCGGGCGTAAACACCAGGATTAAGCCTGGAAGTTTTGACCTATTTTGAGGTGCTGGCAAAAGAGATTAAATTAAATCAGCTGCGCTAATTCTAAGATCAGGAAACCAATGTATGGATATGTTGCAACTCAAACCAGATGTAATGTATAAAACAACATTTATTCTGATTATATAAAAATAGATATGAACAGAAAAAGAACTAATTGGAACAAAGAGCACAATATCTCACCTGCCTAATGAGTATAACAATTTAAAAAAATAGTCACCATTATACAACTGACACATATAAAAGATGGTATTATCAGTTCAAATAGCCACAGGGAAAACTACCTTAACTGGTCACAGAACAAGCCACGAGCAAACTGAATTATTGTAACTCACAATTGGTGTGTAGTTGTGATTAAGATAGGTGATAAACTATTGCTGGCAACAGATCCATCTTCCAAGGTCTATTAAACGTCTGAGCCAGAGAAAAACTACAACAAACTCTGAGATTAGAATGTGATGTAAAGTTGGAACCTTATATGAACAAACAGCTGTTCAGATGTCAAAAAATAGCGGTTAAACATACCAGTGCAGGCTCATTCAATAAAAGAGCTTATATTAACCAGTACAAGTAAAATCGTAACTCACAAGCACATTGCTGCAGGAAGCAGAAAGTGTCCCGTTTCTTACACACACTGTTGCGCATGTACCCGGCAGTGGATGACTGATGTAAAGGCAGTTAGGACATGTTCTCCTTCAAAAGGCGAGTAAAAGACGACAGTGGACCACGTAATGTTACTTTTTTCTGTTGACACGTTTTGTCCAGGACCTGAGATTTTCTCAAGCAAAGTATCCCAGGAAAACAGAGACAGATATATTTAACTCCACTAGACTCATTAATTTGTTACCCGTCTAGACTTTTAGTTCAAAATTGTTCACTGCTTTATATGAAATTAAGTATTGAATTCTAACTTATATTCCAAATCACAACAAGCATCTGGCAAGACACACCACTTTATCAAGTTCAACCTATTATTGATCTCCTATGATCCCTATTTTACAATTGAAATTGATGCAGTCTGTTTCTATGTGGAAAATTCCCTCCTGAATCAAGATGGCAGTCCTATTTATCCCTTGCTCCACTACTAAACTTTTAAAATTAATGGTAATAACCCAGGATACTCTTTACCACTAAAAACTTGTCTAACCCGTTCTTAAACATATCAATTAAATCTGCCATACCAACCTTTGCTGTAAGTGAATTACATATCTTCACTACCCTAACTGTAAAAACACTTACCTTTGCTGGTTGTGAAACTTCCATTTGGCCGCCCAATCCTTCAACTCCCACTGTAGAGAAACTGCATCTTTTATTACTTGACATAGTTTAGGGTCATCTGCAAAAATGGAAACTTTGCCCTCAAACCCATCACCAAGGTAATAAATAAAAAGGAGTGGCCCCAGCACGGAACCTTGAGGTATACCACTTACATTTTTTGACCAATTACAAAATGTTACATTTATCACAACTCTCTGTTCCCTATTCTGCAACCAGTTTTCGACCCAAGTACAAATGTTGCTTCCTAGACCCAGTTCCCTTATTTTGTGGATCAACCTTGTGTGGTACTGTATCAAAGACTTTTTGCAAAATCTAAGTAGACCACATCTACTGTACTGCCATGATCTAAGTTCACACTAACTTCCTCATAGCTAATTAGATATGTTTGACATAACCTTTCCCTCATAAAATTTGCACCACTTATAAACTTCATTATAAAGGGAGAATGGATTTAAGGAAAGTTCTAGGTCAACTGAATGGTGGGCGAAAAGTTTAAGTCTCTATACAATAAAAAAATGGAGAAGGTACAGTTCCCCTTAATTGGAAGGGCTGGAGTGTCAGTGGTTGGTACTTATTTCTAGAGGGGATTCTAGCAATTTTATTCAGTGGACTATAAAAAGCTTCCTTTTTATTTTTTGGTAACTAATTGAGCATTTACATTGCTCTTTACTGCTTTAAATCTGCTTAGCCAGGGTTCTCTCTCCATCTTTTATTCCACATATGGTTTAATTCATATTTAAAAACTGCATAATACAGTTGTCAAGGTAAGTTATTTCATTCAGGGTAAAAGGGAATGGGAGTTAGACCACCTATAATGTGATGCTTTCCATCTCTAGAATATATCAGGTTTATAAATGCTTAAAAAAAATAAAAAAATAAAAAAAAGCAAACAAACCCCCCTTTACTCAGTAACTAAAAACCCAGCAATTTCATACAAACTCTGAACCCTGATAGCGAAAACATTACTCATCACATATCAAATGTCTAGGTTTACAAATCAGACAACTCGTACAGTTTACTGCAGTTCTCTCACTTTCATTTAAAACAACGAAAAACAAATTTCTTAAATATCTTACAGATTACAACAAAAATACAATTCCACAAATGTCAGTTAAATTACAATAATAAAAAGCATCCTGCATCCTACTCTCATGAATTTGTGTTTAACATTTACTCTGCTCAGGAAGCACAAATAAAATATTGCATAATAATTACACATTGATAAACAAAGATATACATCATCTCAGATGAAATGGAAGAATTACACCACCAATGGTAATAATTGAAGTGTAAAGACAAAGAATGGGTGGAAAACGCTTACTATATATTGCTCCATCCATATTTAGGGATTTTTCTAAACCTTTTGCCCACGTATGGTTACATACAGTTATGGACACACAAGTCAGCTAAAATCCACACGTGAGGGGGGCGTCATATGAGTGCACTAGACACTTACATGCAGACTTTAGCATCCCCGTGTGTACACTAAATGCTCTTAATTCTGGATTATTGTTGGTATTGAAGACAAGTTCTTCTAGATTCTGTGGACCCCTGATCTTCTACACATAGTGCAGTCCACACTACGAAAGACACCCATAGGTCATTATCTATAAGTATGCCTTTTGGAATCTGTAAATTTTCTATTGTGCACATTAAAGGTTGGCTTTATTAATTAACCAACACATGAGCCCATTTGTTTGACGTTATAATTGCTCCCTCCAGCTCTCAGATTTGACCACTTTGAAGCATTTTAAATGAGAGGCTCTTTATCAGTCAGTGAACCTGCCCTCCGATCTCTTCAACACACCCCAACAGCTTCAATTGACACCTTTCTGAAACCTTGTTGATTTAAGCACCCAGGCTACCACAATTCCCAGGGATGGAAGATTGCTTCCCCTAAACTCCCCCCGCTAGCAACCCAATCTTAACCCTCCCTGTCCCATAGGCTAGCCCTAACCTCCCCCGTCTAGCAGCCAACTGGGAACAGTTACCTTGTTGAAATAAGGCTATTTGACATAGTACCCATTCTCAATAGGAACTGAAACAATTCCTTCTATTTTGGTACAGATACAGCTGCAATTAAGCTGTTGGCTGTATCAGTGTGTAAAATCAGCTGATCAGACCAGTAACTGCATCCACAGGGATGGGTGTCTAATTTATTTCCATCTACCTTGGTACAGATGGAAACAAATTAGTGATGTGATGTCTGTTCAATGTATCCACATGCAAACACTTGTCATTCAAATCTTGCCACTAGGAATCTTACTTGTGATGCACTTCTGTCCCACATCATACCAATAAATATCTTTGCTTTCATGATAAACCAAACTAAAGCTAAATTCTATATTTATTCTCTGCAAAATGCTTCATTCATTGACATGCCCCGTCAAGAAGAGAAATTCAGCAAAAAGTCATGTAAGCGTATGCTGTTAAGATACATTTGTCCCACCCCAGAGAATAGTGAAGGTAGGCAATGCTTTTAAAGTGTCTGCATACTACTAATTACTGATTTTTTTTATATTTACAAGTTTGTAGTAAGTGCAACCATTATGTGCATTCTTTCAGAGGAGACTGGTAATCACACCTAGTATAACAAAGTAATAAATCACTGTTAATGTAGATATCCTGTCAGACTTTTGTACCATACAATACTGTAAATCTAGAAAACACTGTACAGCAGTGCACAGTGCAGGTATGTCTGGAAAGACCAGAAAACACAAGCAGTCAATGTGGCAACTGGGAATATTTGTCACTATGACAGAAAGTTATTATTGATCACTATAGAGGACAAACTATTACAAATTATTTCATTTGGCTAATACCCCATATACACGAACTAACAAGTGCTCCGTTGTATCAGAAGTGTCAAACACACAATCCAATCTCTCAGAAAATCAACAAGGTAATGAAAAACTATAGAAGTGGTGAATAGGCGATCGCACAGATCTACTGATATATGTGATATGCCCCGTATGCACGGTCCATTTGTTGAACCAGACAGTCAGATCAGGTTCTTTTATAAGATTTATTGGAGCAGAAGTGTGTAGCATTAGTTATAACTATGCATTATAGAGGTTTGTACACAAAAAAGCAACAGTGAAAAAAAAGATGATGGAAATAATACTTGGCTTTTTCTTAAATTAAGCAACCAATCAAGTTTTTTTTAATGCAATGGCATTTGTCTTCAGGCATGCATGCAACATTACCTAACTAATTGAAATAACTGTATGATTCAAACAACCAGGACATTTGGAGGACTCAATAAAATTGAAGCCCATCACCTTCACATTTAACATAGCTTCTTGCAATGGACCCAGGGGATCAAGAACTACTTTTTCCTATGGCAACAAAACATTGTGTGACATTC
Source organism: Limnodynastes dumerilii (assembly GCA_011038615.1). Classification (NCBI taxonomy): domain Eukaryota; kingdom Metazoa; phylum Chordata; class Amphibia; order Anura; family Limnodynastidae; genus Limnodynastes; species Limnodynastes dumerilii. The sequence continues at coordinate 783,263 of WWET01000108.1, forward strand.
AAAGCTACAATATCTAGCCATCCTAAACACATACAAAAGTTTGGCAGATGATTCCTTCAATTAGCCAACTGGAAGAGTGTCGAGCACAGAGTGTCGTGAAAAAGCAGTTTCATAGTCCGAAAACCCCCCAATTTTTTTTTATTACTTGTGAGCTACAAGAATTAGGTTAATGGAAAACACCCTTGAAGTATAGACTATTAAACAATTATCTCCAAGAAGATTCAGTTTACGGAATGTACAGAACTGCATGACAAAATATTATAGTATACACAAGTACTACAAATAAATATTGCAATAAAATTGATTGCACAATATTAAAAAAGTAGACAGTTTTACAAGTATTGCTATGTTTTTGGTTATATATAGTTTACTGTGTTGGCACATGAGTTGACACTACAATGAATTTGTACTATTTTAGGAAAAACAGATTTTTGGGAGATGCTTTTGGGTTCAGATGTACACACACAGTAAAAGAAGTCCTTTTTTAGTCCCCCCTATCATAGAATTCCAGATTATTCCCAAATAATTTATATCAAAGAGGGCATGGGGCTTTCAGAAAAAACTTATTCAGGTTCTTTCCTATTAGACTTCTGCTACTGGTTTACAGGAATACATCACAGACACTATAAAACCCAGAGTATTACAGACTAGTCACCATAAAACCCTTAATTGCCGCAGATCGGCCAACTCCTAAAATTCGGCAGAGGCAGATTAAGGCTAACCAAGAAAAATGAGGGAATCAGAGCATCTGAATGTTAGCTAGGCACAGGCTAGCCACTTTGTGTAAGCATTAGGAGCCAGGATTAATGATCTCTTTGACCACACATGCAGGTAGTTAAAATTGATGATGACCAAATATTCAGACCCTTGGATTAAATAAGGTCTGTTTATATGGTTAGAAGATTGTATTATACTTCTTAATACAGTTGTGTCTGAGCCATACAAGCTGTAATTTGGGTGACTTTTGCCTGCATACAGTGATGCAAATTGCTGCAGAGTGTGGCTTCAAACAAACTTACACAAAACATGCAGTCATCACGGTTATAGATTGTGCGACATTGTAGGTATTTCTCTGTGCTTCAATATTATATAGTTTAATTTGTTCATATTAAACCATAGTATGATGAATATAGGTTGCCCTCTAGAAACAGACAGATTGGTTGCAATGAGAAATATCTCCCTCTGCTTGATAAAAGGTTGCACAGCTCTGATTATACAGAAGCATTTCTTTCACATGAAACGTTTACATTTTATGTTTTATATCTAATGGGTCCCACAGAATAGTATTTGTTATAAACCTATCTCTACACATCGGCATGAATACATACGTTCTGAGAAAATATGAACATTAATGTGACAATCCTAGGTACAGCACAAAAAAGTGTATATGTGCCATCATTTAAACCACAGCTTTCAGTTAATTGGCTATAAATGATCAGATTAAATTTGTTGTTTTAGGAAACACTGCAGCACATTTACATAGATATCTAGTTGTGGGGAATAATGTAAAACTTTGTATGTTTGCATGCACCTTAACTTTATTAAATTGCATCAGCTATGCTAAAAGATACCCACATTTTTTGTGAATACAATCGCTCCTGCAATGGTATAACACAATAGAATTATAGAATGGCCTATGAAAAGGAGATTGAGTGATTGTGAAACCAAAATTTGAACTATAAAAGGAACACCAGTTTTTTTGTTTGCTTTTGTTCCCTCAATTTCACTAGCTTGTAATGTTACAGTCTTAGGAACCTGGGAAGTCTCTTTAGTATACTAAATATCAATTTGTAGCATTTAAGTGGCCTGATGAAAGATGAACAAAAGAGATCACTATTACTTAAGTGTGTGAACATTTTTTATTGGGCTCTCTTTAGTGCAACACAACTATTTTAAACTGTAAACACTGACCATTTAAAGGAATCCTAGCATTGTAATATACAGCTAATATAATGCTATATTATTATCTTTAGGTAATCATATTGCATAGACTATGTGCTTGTAGATTTTGCTAATAAATAGCATTTTCAGCTTGTGACAAAATCAATAACCAATTCTCAAAATAAACAGTAACCTATAAAAACTGATTTCCATTTGATTATTGTCTACACAGCACTTCCAAACTAGATATAATGCTTTAAAAAACATGCAATGAAGAGGGAACCGATGAATACTTAAACACATATCTATAAAACGCTTGGTCCTCATAAAAACAGAAAAAAAAAATACAAAAGACTTTAACAACTGAAGAGTCACTAAATACAATTATGGCCCCATACTGCCTGTGTCCTTAGCAATAAACTTTTTCATTGAGCAGCAAAGCTCTCAGTAAGTTTTAAAGCTAATAAGACATTTGCTGCTAGTTACGTAGACACAAAACAACATTTGCAGTTAAACAAATTTAATGAAAAATGGCACATATACACCATGAAACACTTTACAAGCAACAATCAAAATTCTGAATTTATCAGGCACATTTATCTGCTTACATAGGAGATGGTTGGAAGATGTACCAAATTAAAAAAAAAACATTGTTTTAGCACTTTAAAATATTATTTAAAATAAGCGTGCAAAGCTTGGAAAAACACAATTTGAAATGGAGATTGAGATTTTATAGAAAGCTAAACAAAAAAGGCAAAATATTAACAAATGCAGATGGAATTCAATTACATAGAAATGTATTCTGATAAAAAAAAATACCTTGCCCTAATAGACAGCAGTGATATTTAAAGTATACATCCATATATTATGGAAGAAACACTACACATATAATTCCTGGTATCATACTGGGGAAAAAACCTATTTAGCAGGTGTTTGGGTATATTTTTTATTTGTGTCTTAAGACATCTGGGGTTTTATCTAAAATAAGAAACCTTTTACTGTATCTTTATACAGTTTTAGCTCTACATTTCAGACAGTTTTTTTTATAAACTTATTTTGCAGTAGATGTTGGTAGCATTTAACTTGTGTACATTATATGCAGATTTTTAGCACCCTAACAAATTATTACCTAATTACAGAAATATTTTGGTACCCAAACAATCATAAGTCAAGATTTTACCATCAAACATGTTAGTAAAAAAATAAAAGCCATGTTTGCATAGTTATATGTTCTAGACTTTTCCTATGAATGTGAACTTCCAATAAAAAGCATAAAAAAGTTAAATAGTGATTGACCAAATTGTATAGGGTAACTCAGTTAATGCTTTAGTTAAAAAGTAAGAATTCTTTAACAAATCCACACTGAAGCTTGTATTAAAAAGTAGTTATCTTTTAAACTGGTTGCTTATTCAACAATTGCATCAGACTTTGATTTTATTTATTACAATGAAAATCCAATAGTATTCAAAGTTTAAACAGTAAAGAACTGTTTTTTGTTTTTTTTATTAGATGTGGCATCGTAAGTTTTGCCAAAGCAATCCGAGAAACATTTTCCATGGTATCAAACAAAGAGACCTATAGAATTTAAATACACATTTGATAGTTTAATATCAGTTCTATGATGAATGACTGAACTGTTTTTATAGGGTAATAAACACTGGCACTAGACAGATCAGCCAATCTCCTTTAACAAGAATAATTGTTTAAATCAAATTAGATAATTACTGCTTCACCACAACATAATGAGCATGTAGTTTCAGTAACTGCTGTATTTATTACCAAAATTATGTTAATTAAAACTTGCATAGCAAAAGAACACAAGTGGCAATTCACATGTAATACATATCTGGTGTCCAGCCACCTATTACAGAAACTGCTGCATTGAGAAAAAGTAGCATCAGATAAATACAATGATGTTGTGCTTCTAACCCTTTAGCTCTGCATGTTTGCAGCAGTATCAAATTTCAGAGCTCACACTAGTTACAAATGTCACACAAGTGTCATCTCAAATACACAGAGCACCAATCAGACAAAATGATAAAACAAGAGGATACTCCAGAAACACTGAATGAGCATTAACACAAAATTGCATTTTTGAGTAAACATTATGCATCCTTTCTGTGACTAGATACTGTATAGAGCAGGATATTGTCTTTCATAACAGGCACTTCTAAAAACAATGAAATATGAAGCTCATTCAACACAATGCAATACATTGTATGGGGTAGAAAAGGTTTCCAGCACCTTTAATGGTCTTGTTAAAGTTATTTAAATATACATTGTATATTGCAGATTATCAGTGTGGTACTAAGGAAAACTGGTTTACATATTCTAATGCTTGAGGCATAAGAAAAAAAAAATCCTAATTATTACAGCAATTAAGGAAAATGCTTTACAAACTTTTTAGAATAGGCAATGCTGTCATATAGTTAATTGTAGAATATTAGTTTATCAGAAGAGCTACACAACTTCAGTTAAAGTTACAAACTTTAATAACTAGCATAAAAACTGAACTTGTAAAGGAACAACGCAGTACACGCTAGTTTTAGTAATAATCATCATATTCTAGCAGTAACTAAAAGAAAGTATATTATAAGAAACTGAATTACAGGACTATACACAAGTAATTGAAAAAAAAAAAAAAAAGACAGCAATATAAAGTTTATAAACTGCTTATACAAACTTCAGACAATTATACTATGCATCACAAAACATCAAAAGTCTTCTATTTTGCTCATAATAAAGCTTCCAGTTAAAGCAATTGTATACACAAGATAGTAAAACATGGGGTATATGCTATTGGTACTTTAAGAGATGAAAACATTTTACTACAAATGGATTTAGAAAAAACTGTGAAACCACAAAATCCTCTGTAATCACAAATGAATAAATGCCACAATTCGCACTGCAATCATTTCATCTTAATAGTTGAAGAAAAATCGGCATGTTTAAAAGCAAAGTTTTATAAACAGAAATTCATTAAAGCATTTTCTTTAATCAACTTTCAATACAATTGTTCTAGCCTGTACATGTGATCATAATTTACCTTCTCTAAACGTTAATGCATGTTACCTATACATGGTTGTAATTAAATGCATTGGCACAGGCCCAAATTCAAATGGATTTTTAAAACATGTCATTCATTCAACAAAAGGCATACACACATATGAAAAGCAGGCAGAGACTATGATTACATGCAGAAAAGAAGTTCATTTATATTTTGAGACAGAAATAAAAGCTAAATATAAAAAAAATGCATAATGTAAATAGATCACTCACATTTAAATTGATTAAACCTGTATATTGTGGCACTTTATACATTAATATTAGTAAAACTATGGACTAAACATTGATAACTATAGCCCCACATTTCAACTATCTTTCATGTAAAGTCATTTAGTTATACAGGTTATTACAACACATCTGACAATTTTTACAGCATATAACATTTTATTTAAAAAAAACAACTAAATTTTCAAGGTGTTTTTTAGACAGGAAAATGAACTAAATGCAGCTGGATTGTTATAATATAGTGTTTTCTTAAACAATCACACAATATTTCCCTATTTTTGCACACCAATTAGGAGCCAGTAAGCAATCTTTAAAATAACTGGCAGCAGATAATAAGGATATTACCTGAAAAGGAGATTAGGAGGAACATTAGTATTTCAATGTCCCTTTTCAGTGCTCAGCATATTTGGGGGGACAGCTAACACAGGTGCGCAGACTTCACTCCTGTGTAACATCTATCCAGTTTTATTGCACAGCAGAATATATATCTGACAAATCAATAAACCACCATTTGATAACTTATTTGGATATCTCAAAGAAGCTTCCATTGTAATAATGTAGCATTATATAAGCTTACTAGCAAAATACTACAGCATACATAGACAATTATAGAAACCCTCTTCAATACTATAAACAAATAAGTTATAATTAAGTAACAGGGAGCTAGTGGTTGTATATTCTTTTTTAAGCTCATGTCACTAGGGTAGTATTAGTTATAAATGAAGATTTGACAAGGGTCTTAAAGTTAGATAGTCATTTCACCATTTTAACTTTGAAACATTATAGCTTAAAACTTTGAGCATGTTTGCTCCACAAACATTAACCAAAACATGGAGCCAGAGACAACACTCTCCCAATATTACGGAACATGCTGCTAAACTTGATTATATGATCATATTTTTGCATATCTTATGAAAAAAGCCATGAAAATTTAATATTTGACATGAACACAAACTTCTATTCAAAAAATGTACAAAAATTATTTCATGAATTATTCTACAAAACAAAAACTATCTACAATGTAGCAACTGAATATATCACATTGCTAACCTTTCTCCCCAGACATGTTTGACTTCTGGTACAACACAGAGCACACAAGTACAGATGGGAACTTCCATAATGTGAATATACTTTCTTTCATCTCTCTCCCTCCACGTGTAAGCAACATCAGCAGCAGCTACAAAGCAGTAGGCATCTCACTATATATGCCAATAGGAAGTGAACAGCCCCAGCACATAGGGACAGATGGCTATTACAACAGGTGACACTTATAAAGTGGAAAAACACACAAGAATACACTTGAAAGTGCTACTTTTGTAGCACACATCAGGTCAACCCTTTCCTATCAGGAACACAGGCTGCAGCACTAGCACAGCAATGCATTGCAATGACTGAGTGTTTCACAGGGGCGGAGGGGGGCAAAGAGGGGAGGGGGGAGCTTGCTCTGCAAAGATAAGTTTTTTTTAGCATGTAGAAAAGTGACAAGGGAGATAATTTACATCACCTCCAAAACCACTTAAAACACATTCATTAATTGCTCTCATACACAGATCCTGCCAATAGGAAAAGCCCAGCTTCAGATAAAAGAAAAAGAAAGCAAGAAAACACACATCAAAAGCAACACATTCCCCCCAGATTCACCCACAATGGCTTAGAACTCACTTAGATCGCCAATACCCAATTGCAGTTTTGTATTCATATAGACATAGAAGCTCTGCAAACTTTGCGATGAAAAATGAAAATAAATATATTTCTAGAAAAAAAAGAAAAGCCTCCAGAGCCTCGATAGCTGAATGAGGTGAGCTGGACAGGCATGGTCCCGCTAGCTTCAAAAGAACGGAGCACCTAGGCAAATGGGGGATTTTTAAGCATTTTATTTAGTCATTTTTATTTGGTTATGCCTCTATTCTCCCTCCATTTTGGTTGTTTATGATACTGACAACAAGCCGTCCCAGTAACCCGTCCTCGATCCCCTCTGCCCGAATCCACACACACACATCCACTCGACCACGCTACTTCCAGGGGGCTTTTGGGCAGGAGGAGGGGGTTCAAGCCCTGATCCCCCATATACACAGAGGGAGGGGGTGCCCAACAACCACCCAGCAGCCCAAACCCAACCACACACACACCCGGCCCCCCAAAAACAGCATGGAAACAGTGTCAGGGGGCATGGTCCCAGGGTCACCAGCACCTGGGGGGAGTAGAAACCCCCTGAGGCAGCTTTGCAGAAGGTTTGGGGAGTTTAGGGTGAACACATGATTTTTAAAGGATTTTCTGCACTTATTTTTTTGAAAGCACGGTCTCCCTTTGGCTTTAATGTCTTCCCCTCCTCCCCCCTCTCCCAGCCTCTGCTCCTGTCACAATATTAAGAGAAAGAAAGAAAAACTAAAACTTCCCAATAAACTTTTTTTTCCAGCCATCTAAAAGTTTCACAGAGCACAGCCCCTGCTCCCAGCACCCCCAAACAGCACAACCCCCATCCACAGGCACCATAAATAACAACAAGCAAGACGTTTCCCATGGTAATCATGCAATCTCATTAATTTATTTACAATTACACACTCATTAAAAAATAAGACTTTTCTTCAAACTTTTATTCTCTGAAACCTCTTGATTTTTGTCCCAATTTAAGCCCCGGCACAGAATAAGAGGAGGGGGTGATCTGCAATAACTTTTTTCCTCCTCTCTCCCCCCTCCTCCTCCTTTTCTCGTCCCCCCCTTTCCCATAATTTAAATAACCCTGATTTTTTATGCTTCAGAGGTGGCTACGCCAGCCCAAACCCCCTGCAAACTCACCGCGGGAGCCTTAACATCCTTCCTACGGTCGATTTCCGGGGTTTAGGTGCCTTTGCGATTTTTTAATAATTTTTTTCCCATATTTTTGCCTGGACGCTGCGGGCCTGGAAATTGTTTGCTTTCCCCTCTCTCCAGCAGCCATTGTAGTGTATGCGCTGCGATGCAGCCAAACCTGCTGGGGGAGACGCGCCCACCTCATCCTCCACCTCCTTCTCCTCCTACGTACCGCCCATTTGCCCGCTGCCTCAGGAGCCTCCTCCAATGCGGTTTGTGGTGCTGTCACCGTATCGGCAAACGATTGGCTGCTAGCGCCGTCAGTCATACACGAGCGCTGTTATGAGGCGGGGCTCAGGGCGACAGCGGGAGGCGGCGTTTCGTAATATTATTGGATGGCGGAAATGGCAATCTAAAAATGGCTCTCGATAGTAGGCTAGCTTGGTTGTCAATATTTCGAGGGCCGGGCTTATCCAGCAGGTTAGTGTGTGGCACTACTTAAAGGGGGTGCGAGGGTAGAAGTTGACGTATTTCGAATTGGAGTTGTGCGGCTTGTGAGAGAGGGTGTTGTTATCACCTTCCCGGCCAGAGGTCTTGTCACCAGGCCGGTCAGTTTTAAACACTTAGTCTCCCGCCTGCCCGGGGCCGGTGGGACGCAGCAGGAGGTGAGTGCGGACGCTCCTCTGCACAGATCCCTCCTGAACAACACAACTTCTACCATACACACACACGCTCACAATGACACAACATGACACCGTGCCCCGTCATGGTCTGTGGTGTGCTGCTGGCACATGCCTCCTTCAGTCACACTGTCCTTGCTGCCTCCTTTGTCAGGGTCATGACTCCTGGGAGCTGCACATGGCCTGTCACAGTCCTCATGGTGCTTGTTCTCTGCTTTATGCTACTAGGAAACTCTACCTTTCATTCTCCCTAACCCAGGCAAGAGGTCATGTCATTGCTTCCACATAGTACTACGTTCAATGATTGTATCATTAAAAGACACGGAAGTTTCTGCTGCACTATAAAGTTTTCTCCCTTTTGTTTGAACTGTGTAGGTGGCTCCAATTAATAGGTCTTTAAGTTACTGTTTAACCTCCATTAGATACAAAGGGTATTCACAATGCACTGTTATGTTTTAAAATACTATATACCAAATCAGAGTGGCCTTTAAATGTTAGCATTAAGTTACAACATACATTTAATTTGGTTTATTATATTAGACTAATTCTTTGTCTCATTGGCAATGGTTTAAACTTTTGTAATGTTTCCTATTTTTATACTTGACAATCCTTCTAACTTAGGGTTAAGTTGGGTACACCCCTATAAAGTTATCCTAATGACCATAGGATTCCATATCCAAAGCTGCGCTTACACCTTTTATTAGGTGCAAGTGTAGACCTGACCATTTTGAACTGCAAGGAAAGGCACATTTACATTGTGAAAGCAGAATTAGAGAGGTAAATTTACAGATTAAACATAAAGCTATGCAGTATTTGAGTTATTTGTATAAAAGTAAATTTATTTCCCTGTGTGCAAATGAATTAAAATCAATTTGCACGCCTTACTTTGCAAAATGGTTTAGCCGAGCTTAAACTTGTACCTGTTTTGCTGTTACTCTGAATCTCTGGATCAGCCCCATGGAATCGACAGAGTGTATGCTTCCATGATTTTTAATTAGAAGGAAAAGTTGCATTGGATGATTTGGTTTTATGAACATCCTAAAAAGCCACTATCACCAATGTTAAAATGTCAGACAAACAGGTTACTAGAACAAACCTTTAATGTGTCATTATCAAGTCTGAGCAAACATCAAATGGACATTCACTGAGATTTAAGGCGGATCTGTTTTACCATCAGTATACTAGTTTACTGGAAAGGTTGGTCATGGTATGCAATTCCATTGTCAGTGATGGGAGATTCATGAATTAGATGAAAAGCAAATGAGTGGGAGACCTGTAGAATAAGAATTCTAAAAAGCTGCGATATTATGAAAAAACTCTTTGTAAAAAGGTTTGGTGTTTTTTTTAATAGCAATCATGGTGGCAACTGTTAATGTTGGCTTTTACCTTGGTTTGTTGTTAATGTTACTATTCATAATCATTATATGCAGTGTTCTAGACTACCAATGCCATCAGAGTATCTTTACATTTACAAATTAGTATAAAGTGACTATGGGTTGTTATTTTCCCTTATGTGGTTTGCTGCTTTAATAAAATTTGCTAAATATCCTGATATTTTGCTACATATATGTAATTAATGGGAGCATAATTATGGAATGTTCTTGGATCCCCCATCCCTTCTGATTGAGTTGATAGTTGCCTAGTTACAGGAATTGTTTTACCTCTTCTCTGCATCATTACAGTATGTCAACCTTTCCTCATTTAAGCCTGTAACCCGTTTATTATTATGAAAAATGTTATCCAGCTCATTCATTTGAAATGGTTAGGTAAAGATTTATGTTTTGCATACAGTGTGTTTTTTAAAGGCACTTTGGATTCATGTCTGTTCATAAAAAATATCTAAAAGGTAGTTTGATTGAGCTGGGAAAAGATTTAAGATACAATGTGACATGTTGTCAGGCTTGGGATCTTCATATTGGGATAGGAGGTAGAATGCTATGAACTGTGTTGCTTATGACATTGTTGGATATAATTGCAATATAATTAAATTAAATAATTCACCCAATAGCAACAATTGTCCTCTTTCAGTAGTTATTATGGAATCACTTTCATATTATACGTCTTAAAAATAATCTTTTTGTTAATATAAAACATTGATAGAAATTAATATTGTTGTACTATAGTTTACAAACTGTTAAATTGCTAAAAATACTATTCCTTTTTTTTATATTGCATGAAAGACAATGGCTTTTGGAACCATTTGACAAAGCTACTTTTCTTACTGGGTGTATAAGTTTGATGTTATGTTGTTATTACATATTATTACAGATATTTATATAAACATAGTTTTCACTTTTCATTTGCAAGGTGGGTTAGTTATTGTTAAATGTTTCATTACTGCCCATTTGCATTTAGCTAAAGACTCCTAAATTGTATACCTCATAGAGTAGTGAATTTAATGTAGGACACTAGTCATTTAAAATAAATTGCCATGAAGTGTACAAGGGTAGAAATTCTATACATATTTATGTAATAGGGTATATATTTTGTCTTTGGAGAGCCTTCAATCTGTTTCTGACAATCTCTTGTTTTTCGCAATTTACAATTTGAGTTTCTGTATCATCATGTTATGCTGTATTATTAGTACCCATATGTGAAATTAGAAATAGAGTACATTTACAACACAGATTTACTGAATTATACTAACAACATCATTTGCATTTGGCAACTTTCTATTACCTTTGCGGGTTGAGTGAAAACTTTTCTGCTTTTAATCAACTTAATCCAAGAACTTAATCCCTTATTCAAAGTCCCTATGTACTACAAGTTGGCTGCTTGAAAAATAACCACTGGATCAGACTGGTCATTAAGACTTAATAATTATATACACACATAATCACATGTTGGGTAAATTTATAGGAATGTCCAAGTTAGCTGTCAATGTGTATATGTGCCAACCACAAAATCCAAATGAAAAACTGATTAATGGTTAAAAATCTAAATCAATCTCAAATAATTTTATTTTATAATATACATTTATGTAGTGGTATGTGTACCACTGGTATATTATTAAGCTATAATGTTTAGTATAGAAGTTTATCATGTACTCCAAGTTTAGTGTAGTCACCACTCAACATTTTTTATTTTATTCCAGGAACGTCAGAGGTGCTGGGTTTTATAATAGAATATTATTCATATTCAAGGCAATTACAATTAGGAGATCCTAAAAATCAGAAAACTAGTTGGTGCTGAATGGGCTAGAAACTCCTGCCTTATAGAACCTGTAAAGGTAAGTGATCGGATTTGGTTATTATGACCTATCATGAATGGCTCTTTAGGTGCATTTCCATTATAGTGTTGTCTATTCAGAAACCTTGTATGTCTGTCCTATGGTTTTTGGATTTCAGATTTGGATGTTGTCTCTGTTCTTTTACTTATTGTCTAGGATTTTGTTGTTTTCATTTCACTTAGTCCACCCATTCACTACTAATTTTGTCATCATGTTAAAAGTTTCCAAGTTTGTGTTAATCATGTAAATGAACGGGAAGCGGGATAGCAGCGCAGTTATAAATAGTGTAAGAAGTAGGTTGAAGCTTTTCGGAAGAGGTGAAATTTAAGAGAGTGCTTGAAAGTTTGGAGAGTAGAGTATAGTCTTAATATTCACAGGTGATACCTGGTTCATCTAAGTGTGGAATATGGACTCAAAGGTTGAAGGAAATGTTAGTACTTCTTAGTTATCCTATGGCACTGTGGTTGTATGCCATACAAAGCCCACCCTGCTATTAGTAGGACACAGTTTAAATGTTCCTCGGCCAGGTGACACACCTTTAGCCAAAACATTCCTATTAACAGACCGGACAGTAAACAGTGGATTGTATCGGCACAGGGCAGTTAGGGGTTGCTGAGGAGTCCTTTACGTAAACTGCATATGAGGATAGATACGCACTATGAATGGTCAAAAACATGTCCTGATGATAGGAAGAACGAACGCTTCACATTTTATCCGTGGAAAGTGTCAGAGCCATTGACTGAATCCTGTTTTAACACCATTGTTACAATTATATTTAATAGTGATAGCGGTATATTAAGGAGGAGGAAACTGCAAGATGTTATCAAATTGATTAAGAATAATGGGCCGGATCCAGAACTACGTCCGTCTTCCATAGACGGACGTAGTTCAATAAACAGTAGCTACTGCGCATACGTAGTAGCTATTGTACGTAATCTGCGTATCTTTTTGGTCTTTTAGACCGCATATACGCAATCTACATATGGAAACGATACGCAGATTACGTACAATAGCTACTACGCATGCGCAGTAGCTACTGTTTATTGAACTACGTCCGCCTTTGGAAGACAGACGTAGTTCTGGATCCGGCCCAATAAGATTATGTATTACAGAAACACATTTTGACTAAAACTTGTAATGCTGTCATGTTTAAAACATGTTTTTTTTTATAATGCAACGTTCAGGCAAATAGAAAAATAAGATTTATGTATTGAATAAAAGGGGTGTTTAAATAAAAACAAGAAACCCCTAAGGGATAACAATAACATAGCATTACTTCAAATTTATTACAGTAATCCAGATTTTACAGAAATATGATTTTTGTGCTTTATGTTTTAGTATTGAATCAAGATGCCTTTAAATAAGAAAATGAGTGATGTTGACATCAATCCCTGTTTGGAGGTAAGTTAATGTTGTCTTGCAAATTAAAAGAAGGGGGCAAATCAAACGGTAATCTGAGATTAAAATAGCTTTGGCTACTTTTTTCAGTGACATTGTTATGTAACAATTTAATGTCACATTCACTTGGACATATTCGTATTTGATATGTTAAGGTTATTCCCGCTCTTTGATTGAAACAAAAATGTGGGCAGACCTTGTTTCTCAATCTGTGTTTTAGGAAAGTTCTGCTTCCGCAAAGTGCATGGAAGTGAATGGCTACCAGCGAGATCTCTGTTCTGCTTATTTTATCAAATACAAACAGTGCAGAAAGTTTTGGGTAAGCAGAAACCAAATCAAAGGTCTTCTAATTCATTACCTACATTAAATATCTTAAATAAATCATTTGGATGCATTTTTGGGGCCTATATTCTGCTATTTTATTTTCAAAGATGTAACTATAATTTTAGTACAGGTGCATTTGGCAAAAAATACACAATTTCTATTACGATAACTATATAGAATGCAAAATTAGTACATCTTAAATTAAAGGTTACCCTATTCACGCCCCAATGTTGTGTATATGTACAGAAACAAAACCAATATCACCTCAAATCAGGAGCATTTAAATAAGACGTTTGTAACCTAAAAACACAAGCAGTTAATGTTTATGCCCTACTGTCATATCATGTTACCACAATGTACCTATAATATCCTAAAAAACCTCTCTGTATTTATCATAGCTGAATAGATATAATTAGCCATGGTATTCTCCATTTAGCTTCCATCTACCACTCATCTATAACACCCACCCTCCTTTGAAATATCTGCAGGGAAAGTAATTCTGCTATATTCTGTAATGAATTGATGCTTTTTACAATCAGTCTTACTGTGTCCATAATATGAGCACTGTATATGGTTGAATACATTGATGTGGAATTCTATACACACGCTCTGACAAGCTGCGTCCTTAATGCAGTAGAGTTTCAGTATACACACAGTTGGAGAGAAGAATAACTGGACAAACCAGTATATCGAATTGGACATGCAGAATATGCTATGCATTATATCCCCAGTACACACAGTATGATCACATGTGTATAGTGTGTATGAAGCATAACACTTATCTTCTCATTGCTATATAGTAAAGTTATTGTAATTTAGTTTCTATTATATATGTATTGGTCTTCTTTCATAATTCCAAGGCTTTTCTTGTAGAGGGCAGTCAGGATGGTTTCTATAACTTCCATTACTTATAGTATTTTAGGATAGTCTTGTTAACCTTATGAGCAATGTAAAAAATATTTGAGTAGAAGAGCATCATACCTAATTACCCCCTCCCCTAGTTTTATTTTACATCTAAAAGATGTTTATATACACTTATCCATAACTTAATATACATCAGGTATTGACTGACCCGCAGAACCCAGCACATACTGTGCAGTTATAATGTGTATTTTTTCCCCAGAATATTTTTTTATTAAGGCTCTGATATAACAGTAAAATAAAGAGAAATGGCCAAGCACTTTACAATGTTTGAGTATTTACAAAAGTCCATAGACAGATTGTTATAAAATAGTTAGCCAGAAGTATAACGTTGTAAAGCCTTATTTTATTTTTTATAATTAATCACCCCCCCTCCCCAAAACAATAAATAACAAATAGGGTTGCAGTTAGCTGTCTGCCATGTCCAAACGAGATGTGTAATGCTGTGTGTGAGTTTGTGTTAGATCATGCAGGTACATGTACGTAATACGTAAAGGTTAGGATGGGTGTATATGGAATGGCTATATGTGAGCAAGTGTAACGTGGGCAAGGAAGGAGTCATGTTTGTTGCAAGTGTACGGTAATAGGTGTGTTTTTTGCCAGGAGTTGGTAGGAATACCAGGAAGTTGTTTGAAAACATTTTAGGAGAGATTGTTTGGTGTGCGGTTGGAGTGGGGTATGAACCCCAGCATTGAAACAGACTTGGGGCCAATTTACTAAGCTGTGGGTTTTGAAAAGTGGAGATGTTGCCTATAGCAACCAATCATATTCTAGCTTTTTCTATTACATACTACAGGATGTCAATGAGAATCTGATAGGTTGTTATGGGTAACATCTCCACTTTCCAAACCAATAGCTTAGTAAATCTGGCTGCTGGTGTCATCAATAGTTCCTTATTATATAAAGTCTCCAGCCAATCCATAATGTGTATTTTGTTTGCTCTGAATGCATGCTCTACTATTGTCCTGCAAAATCAGCATGGGCTTTACTTGGCAGACAGTTGACTTATCAGATTGATCATAGGTTCAGCTTTCAGAGAGTAAAAGAATGTGACCACCAATGTGAGGCTGAATTACATATAAAAAGACTAGATTGAAGTAAGAAAAATTAAATAAATTCACATATTGTACCGTAACTGCTCAGACATAGAACATATTTTCTGTTGGGTTACATTGAATCTACAGTTTAGTGCCAAAAATATTGTCTTTCTACATCAGGTTTCCATGTTAGGTGGGAACAAGCAGTATGTATGTGGATTTCCTTTGTGTGATGTGGTTGACAGATTTATACATAGGGATCAGTTATGCCACAGAAGCTCATAAGAATACGGTGCTATATATATTTTATTTAATTTCGCCTAATACCATTGGGGCATTGTCAAGATATCAGAGGACAGAGTGTGGCCTTCTTGCCTATTTTTTTTTTTTAAGCATTATTGTCTGACTTGCACTAAACAAAGCATTTTTGGCCTAACAATAAATAACGCTTTGCATTGCGCTATACAAATATGCCCATTGCAACCACTTAAAAAACTTCAATACATTGGGTGTCGGTATCAGCGCCTGCTACCGACATCCAAATTTTTGAGTTTTTTGATATGTAACTAAATTCTCCTTGAATTAGGAAATATTAAGTTTGGGTGTGACCCCCTGAGGGAGGTTGGTTATAGCTGCAAGTGGGAGGAGCGCGGTCCTATAACAACATATATTGTCCTGCACTTAAAAAAACATAATTATGTCAAAATTGCATATACTTATTCAGTTACTTTTAAGATGTAGTTTTGACACAGTAATCCCTCATTATAATTGAACTCATTTCATTTCATTCCTCCGGGATCTTTTTTTTTGTATCCTTGGGTTGTTTCACAAGCTCTGACTGCTTTTATCAGTCGTGTGTATGTTCTTATCCTGTGATAAAATTTAATCATAGGTGGAAAAACTTCAAATCAATAATGATATTTATGATTCCTCTATTCTTCTAAATATTAAAATGTTTTGTTCCTGCTGCACCTGTTACTTCAGTAAGATAAGTTTTACAAAATCAAATGTATAGTATGAAGTATTTGCTATATTTAGATGCACACTTGATCATGCATAGTTGCTAAATGGTAGTTTTGGGAATTGTATATGGTGTCATGGGAAAAATAGTGAAATACAGAATTTTTTTTCAATTTTGTTAATTGTTTTGTTTACAAACTGTATCTTTATAATATCTAACCTCTTAATAACAATGGGCCGGATCCAGAACTACGTCCGTCTTCCATAGACGGACGTAATTAAATGAATTACCGCATATACGCAATATACGCATCGAAACAATGCGCAGATTACGTACAATAGCTACTACGCATGCACAGTAGCTATTGTTCATTGAATTACGTCCGTCTATGGAAGACGACCGTAGTTCTGGATCTACCCCAATGTATCAAGAAGATTGAACAATGTTTATATCATTCCAGCACAGTGTTATGCTAAAAAGAAGAGGAGATGGCGTGAAACCTGCCATGCCCACTGCTGAAGAACGGAAACACATTTTGGCATCACTTGGATCTGTGCCATACTGAAATAAATATATATATACTTTTTTTTTTAAGTTGTGTTTATTCATTTTCAATAACAAAAAATTACTAATGTATAACAAAAACTTGGAACACCTCCCAGAACCCATTCCCTCCCCCCAAAACACTCTGGGGTACCCAGGACCAATCAAGCATGGGAAGTCCATCAAAGTCCAAGCAAGTGTAATAGAGAAATGCAAGTAAAATAGCAGGTACAGCAGCAAAATATAACAAAAATAGAACATAACATACATGGAGGCATGAATACAAAGTTACACAGAGAAATATTGAGTAAGGTAATCTTGTTAAAAGGATCACTTAGTCAGCATTTTATGAACAACCAACCCTCCAAAGGGGGAACTTAAGGAGATCCAACCCGAGTCTCTGTAACAGCTTCAATAGTGTGTGTGTGTGTGTGTACACCTGTACCTGTACAGATAAATGCAACACAACAGACCCTAATTTACAATAGTTTGGAATAAAATAGAATACTATAGCCTACAAGGCAGGCTGTGTTTATTCATATAGGAGAAGGTATTAAGGAGGTTAATCTCAATGGAAGAATTGCTTAGATGCTACTTTCAAGAAATACCAGACCTCTAAATATGTTAAGGTGGAAGAAATCCTATATATATATATATATTTATATTGTAGAGAATGGGTTTGGAAGGCACTCACGGAGACTGGTACACGAATTAAGTATGTGACCACATATGCTGACCTTAGGCACCCTGATGAAAATCGCGCACCGCGATTGAAACGTTGGACCTATTTTGCCGTTTGTCACCATATACATGTGAATAAATATAGCTCTTGCCTGAGCTTTCACTACTTAATTCGTGTACCAGTCTCCGTGAGTGCCTTCCAAACCCATTCTCTACAATTTATCTACGCTACCAGGACGCAGCACCAGGAGCAAGTATTACTTTTATTGCAGAGTGCCGGGTTTCTTCTCTCTCTCTCTCTCTCTCTCTCTCGGACATTTAGAATCCATAGTTAGCATTTTATGCGGGGAGAGGTAGGACCTGTGTAAGATGAACGTTGAACCTGCTGATATTTCAAAGATGAGGATGCACCTCTGCTACAGGGTAGAGCTTGCTGCTACTCCTTACTCCTCTTCAGGGACCAGACCGATGTTGGCCTCCCATCTCTCCCTCAACCCTGTCAAATTGCCTTGAGACCGACATTCTCGAATTTTCTGAATATAAGAAGGAGATGGTTCTTTTATTGGCAGCATCGGACAATAACATCAATGGGAGACCCCTGCAGTGTGGGCACAGATCTTTCAAATTGCGTACTCAAAGCGTGCCAAAGTTGCATGTATCTGTAAAACTGAACCTCCTGAAGTTGGAATTCTTCTCTTAGTTGATTAAAAGTTTTTAAAGCTCCATCTTGGTATAAATGTTGTAGGGAGAAGATCCCAGTCCTCTTCCTGCAGCTTATATGATTTGGAAAAGGAGGGGTTATACTGAAATAAATGTTACAATAGTTTTCTATCATATTTTATGGTGTTTCACAATGTCATTGTATAGGAAGAGATTTTTAAGGTCTTGATTGTGTATTTTACATGTATAATAATGCTGCAAGGTTTCTGGAGTTTCTTTAACTCTTACCCTTAGTTTGATTACTATAATATAGCTCCATCGCTGATTTGATTTCAAATCATTACAAAAATGCTTCCCTTCCAAAGTTTTTCTAAGGTTTGTAGGTTTGTGAATATGTGTGAGGTGGGTGGTCTATGCACTCTAACCCAAGATCCTTTAGAACATTCATTGTCTTGCCAGACTTGTGACCAGACACACCTTTTGTTAGTTTGCCTTGCCTTTTTTTTCTTCAACGTATGGTTTAATTTTCACAGCAAGTTAGAATAGTGTTCAACATTTATTGTGTGACCCTTTTGGAAGATAGTCAGTAAAATGCCTTGTGAGTTCCCAAACACTGTTGCCTTGAACTTTCCTGCAGACTTTTGAGTCTTGAATTTCTTGGCTGTGGAGAACTTGACTGCTGCCATTTCATGGACTTGTTTCATCTCTGGATTGTAGTGATGTAATCATAAACATGTTTCATCAACAGTGAACATTTGGGCACCCGCTTGTCTGACATCATCCACATATCCAAGAGCTCCTGAATTATGAACCCAATGTGTGCTGGATATCTCAATGTTTCAGCTATTGTTTTAGCTGAGATTTGCTGATCTGTCAATACCAAGTCATGAACATGATCAACAATTTAAGATGTGGTCACTGCTAAAGGCCTCCCAGAACGTGCTGGATATTCTGTCTCCAAATCCCCATGCTGAAAGTTAGCACACCATTCCTTCACCGTGGAATAGGGAGGACACTTGGCACTTAATGTTTTCATCACACACATAGATTTGCTTCGCAGGAACAGAAACTTCATGACAGCACAGAGTTCCGCAGATACTCTTTCTAGCTATGATTACAGGAACTGGGTTATGCCGAGATCTTTTGAGCATCCAGTGTTCTGTAGAAACGTGCTGTATTGCTTTAGTTCCCCAAACATTCTCCACCTGTCTGTTTATTGCTCATGACGCATAAAGAGAAACTCGATGTTACTGGAATTTGCAAATGTTATTGACAAGGATTTGCCAGTGACAAGAGGTAAAAAAAAATCATTGTACTTGTACAGATAGACTGATTGCTCTAAAAATATATTCTAAAAAGGAATTAATGTTTAATGGGCCTCAGTAACCCTACACAAAAAGATCCATCACACGATTTATTGTATTAT
Source organism: Limnodynastes dumerilii (assembly GCA_011038615.1). Lineage (NCBI taxonomy): Eukaryota > Metazoa > Chordata > Amphibia > Anura > Limnodynastidae > Limnodynastes > Limnodynastes dumerilii. The sequence goes on from WWET01000108.1 coordinate 803,085, forward strand.
TTTTTGAGTATATTTTAGAAATCACTGACAAGTTGTCTCACTGACTTGAGAATTAGATGTGTGCTCTATATTCTATATAGGGTTAGCTTTCCCTGGACCTGATCTAGAGAGTTAAAATGAGAGGAAATTATGTGTAGATTTACACCTGGGCAAAACCATATTGAATTGCAGTGGAGGCAAAGTTTATGTGTTGCCAACAGTATTGAAGCTGGGAGGTAATGTGTCCTAGCCCAAGTCTAAACAACAGTTTAAAAGTAAAGCTGGTCCGTATCTGTGTGATTAGCAAAGTATTCTCCCCACATGCAAAGATAAAAATAAAATTCAATATGGATTTGCTCAGGTGTAAATTTCCATCTTTTTTCCCCCTCTTATTTCCAAACCCTGGATGCAGTCTCTTATGTCTAAAATCTAACATTGAAAAAAATCTTATGGGTTTTGATTTCTAACAATGCATTTACATGTACAATTGGCAATCATCCTCAGCAAGCAGATAGATTATTTTGTGTTATTAGTTGTGTGTTAGTGCTAGTTTATGTTAATGAGTCTTAATAACATCTATGAGTGGTGATTTCCTTGTTTCATGCTGGAGAAGAGACAAAATTCTATGTACATGTCATTGCAATTGATCTATTAATCCACTACAGTTTGTGAGGCTCACAACTACCATAAATGGTTATGGATGGTTGCTTGTGTCTGCTGCTACGTGGCCACCCATTTGTAGATACCATCCTACCTTATAATGTGACTTGGATATAACATGGAGAGCTACAGGTTTAACAATCTGTTCAGTTAAGTGTGTGCCAGGACAGATCAAAAAGCGGTATCACTAAGATTTTTTTGGGGAACTTCTCTGGAGTAAAATATGACATCCTTTGGTCTATTTGTCCAAGCCCCCCGCAGCTATCGAAGTAAACTCTTGGGGCAGGATCCAGATCTACGTTTCCATTACATTTCAAGACGTAGCGTATTTACTAGTCACTCCCCTCGCTCCTACGTACTTTTGCTGTTTTATGCTTCCAAAACCCTACCTTAACTTTTCAAAGTGTAACTCCTGATGTACGTACAGGCTGCATGTACGTACTGCCTAAGCACACCCATACTGTATGATTTAAATGCCCCCCCCTTGAAGTGTAATTACAGATGTCGTAATTACACTTCGGGGGGGCATTTAAATCAAGCAGTCTGGGCGGGCTTAGGCAGTACGTACATGCAGCCTGTACGTACATCAGTAGTCACAGTAGTCACATACGTTCATAGTTATGTGTAACATCTGCCACGCATGCGCAGTACATACAAAGCAGCGTTTTTTCATCTCTGGCTAGTGTACGTAGGTCTGGGGGGCTGATTCCGAGTTGCACTTCCACCTTTTTTTAGGTGCAAGTGTAGACCTAAGCAATACCATGTTGAATTGCAAGGGGAGGCAGATTTAAATTGTGAAAACAGAATAAAAATTAGGAGGTGAATTTTCTTAGCTCAACTCTATTTTATAGAATAAACATAAAGCTATGCAGTATTTCAGTTCTATGTGTAAAAGTAATGTATGTTCACTACATGCAAATTTTTTAAAATTAATTAACACCCCTTACTTTGAAAATTGGTTTAGCCGGGCTGTACACTTGTATCTTAAAAAAAAGGTGTAAGTGCATCTCTGAATCAGCCCCTGGTGACTAAATAGTCAGTTCAGTAGGAGAGGAATTTACCTGGTAGAGCTTGCAGGGTTATTGAGGTGGCTGGGTCAGTAGATGGTATAGTGAATATATATATATGTTATACTTTATAATGTGGGTTTATGGAATATAATCAAATTGTGGAGTTTCATAATATAAAAAGAAATTGTAAATGTTGATGACTACTTGATCTTGCTGGATCTCTACGCTGAGGGAAACTGTGTGTATATCTTTATAGCTCATATTGACTGACCATACTTTTTGAAATGTTGGAGGAAGGGAGACCGTTCAGAATATTTATCTTAATTATTATTTAATTGGAAACCCCCAAAATATATTTATTGCTGATTTTATGACTTAATTGCTTTAGTAATAATCTGAACTTTTATTTCAGATCATCTTATATTTACCAAGTAATAGATAATTTAATGAAATATTACTTGGATCCATTATAACAACTACAATCCAGACTGACATTCACATACTGACTACTGTTTATTTGTTGAATGACCACTAGATGGTACTGTTGCACTATTCAAAATTGAATTTTTCATTTAGTTGTAATGATCACTTTATTTTTATTAATGTGATTCCAGTGCAGTTTGTAGCATACTATTTAAATAACTGCTATGTACCATCCTGTTAAATTATTTTTATTATAAATAGAATAAGGTGTTTTATATATAGGAAGTACCTAAAAATAAAGGTGATGTGAAGGATTGTTTAAATCTGTAAAGTACTATGTAATATGATGTAACTATATAATAAATACTATGATTTTGTGTACAATTTATAGGGATATTTTTTACTATTACTTTTTAAGCCTATTATAACTATACAGCTTTTTACCTCTAACTTGTTTAAATGTAAATGATGGGCCGATTCTATTTCTCGCAATGTCGTCGGCTTATTGGGAGCAGTGTGGCACTGTGCAAATCACACCCAACAGGACTTGGGGACATCACCCAGTTCTATTAGAATGTTTGTATAACCCAGGACCAGCATGATTTACTTGATGTATTTTAGGTGTTTACAACCAATTGTATGCAGCAAACATTGCACAATGCAATATGGCTGTGGATACCTAGTTAAGAAATAAGTAATAAAAAAAATACCCCCCCCCATCCTCCTAAAAACATAATACAACTTATAATACCACATTATATTAGCACACTATAGACCTTGGCAAGCCCAGGCATCAATAAACACTTGGGCATGCTGGTGCTTGTAGTACTCCAAATGCTAGCATGCCCATGGCTGCCAGGGCAAGCCAGCATGTGGGGAACTACAACTGCCCTGTAGTGCCCCCACAAAATATTAGGGCTGCCCCGATATAATAAATAAATAAAAACTGAAATAATGAATTAATAATAATAATAAAAAAAACTTCCGAACTGTACCTTCATCTATAAGGTCCAGTTTTGTAGGCTAGGCAAACACCCCCCCCCCCCCACCCTTTTTTATTACCA
>WWET01000108.1:806640-839535 GCA_011038615.1 Limnodynastes dumerilii
CTACGTCCGTCTTCCATAGACGGCCGTAATTCAATGAACAATAGCTACTGCGCATGCGTAGTAGCTATTGTACGTAATCTGCGTATCGTCTAAAAGACCGCATATATGCAATCTACGTTTCGAAACGATACGCAGATTACGTACAATAGCTACTATGCATGCGCAGTAGCTATTGTTCATTGAATTATGGCCGTCTATGGAAGATGGACGTAGTTCTGGATCCGGCCCATTGTACCTAGTTTTCAGAGTCACTCAGATGTCTTGCAATGTAGCCATCCCGTGCAGGCTAGGTGTTGATGCAGTTCAGGGGTGGTCGGGTGGATGAGTCATACGACAAGGCAGTCAGTATGAAGAGGGAACCCTGCAAGCAGTCTCTTTGCCTTGTGAAACTGATTGCTTGAACGCAACCCTGTGCAGATCTTACAATAAGATAGGGCTCCCAATTTTTTTTTTTTTTTTTTTTTTACTACAAGCCTTAATATCATATACACTTTAGTTCTATATATTTGGAGGTTTAGGATCCTCCTTTAAAACATCCAGGTGCCGCTGTTTTCTAGCGCATACATAGAAACATAAAGTGACGGCAGATCAGAGACACATGGCCCATCCAGTCTGCCCAGTTTATTTAAAACTATACTGACCTAGACTCTCTGTACCCTCAATTTAGTTTGAGATTTAAGATATCCTTATATTTATCCCAAGCATGTTTAAACTGTTCTGTTGTGTTAGCCTCAACCACCTCAGATGGGAGGCTATTCCACTTATCTATCACCCTTTCAGTTAAGTAATTTTTCCCACATTTCCTCTGAATCTATCACCCTCCAGTTTATATTCATGCCCTCGTGTTCTATTACATCTCTTCCTTTGAAAAATGCCCCCTCCTCTAGCTGGTCACAACATTTGATATATGTGAAAGCTGCTATCATGTCCCCCCTCTCCCTTCTCTGCTCCAAGCTATACATGTTTAGTTCCTCTAGCCTTTCTTGGTATGTTTTGTGACACATGCCATGGACCATTTTAGTTGATCTTCTTTACACAGACTCCAGAACTGAACACAATATTCTAAGTGAGGTCGTACCACCAATCAATAAAGGGGCTTCACTAATTCTCTCCTTCTGCTATGAATTCCTCTTCCTATGTAACCAAGCATCTGACTTGCCTTTCTTATTAATTTGTTACATTGCTTTGCTACCTTTAAGTCACATGAAATAATGACTCCTAGAACCCTTTCATCCTCAGTAGTTTTTAATGTAGTGCCATGATATATTGAGCTTTTGGGTTTTTGTGCCCCAAGTGCATTATTTAGCATTTTTTGGCATTAAACTGCAGTTGCCACACTCTTGACCATTCCTCCAGTCTACCTAGATCATCCCTCATTTTGTGTACCCCTCCTGGCGTGTCTACACTGTTACATACTGTACAAAAAGGCATATTTTCCTCTCGATACCACAGGCAATATCACCTATAAAGATATTAAATAACACTGGTCCAAGTACAGAACCCTGGGGTACTCCACTGGTTACCTTACCATTGTGTGGGGTCTGGATCCGGCCCCTCTTCTTTAAAAAAAAATTTGAAATATGAAATAAATTTAATGTGGCACAAGTGATTTTTTTAAAATGTATTTTAAAAACACTTTTAATGTTTTCCTTTGTATAATTTAAATGATTAGAAAATACAATGATTTAATTGTTTAACATAATGCTTCAAATGTTCTACATTATCATATGACCTACATTTTTATAACCCATATCATCTCATCTGTAAAACTCTGCTTCATCCTATTAAACTGGGTGTATGATGAACCATCAAGAACATGTTGGTAGATATAAGATCCAGAGCTGCCCTTACACCTGCAAAACAGGTACACGGGTAGACCTAAGCAAAACCTTGCTGCTGTGCACATTTCAACTATGAAAACAGAACTACAAGAGTTGAGAGGTGAAGTTTCCCAGCTCAACTCTAATTTATAGATTAAATGTAAAGCTATGCAGAATATGAGATCTATGTGCAAAAGCAAAATATTTTATCTGCATTCAAAAGAATTCAAATTAATTTGAACCCTTTGCATTTCAAAATGGTTTTGCCGAGCTGTACGCTTGTATCTGTTTTGCCCTTACTCCCAAACTCTGTATCAGCCCCCTTGAGGGAAATTTCTGTAATGAACATATAAAGACAATAGTGTTTAATAACATTATATGATCTACTGAATGCAGGTTTTTAATACTCTAATAATAATTCTATTTTAGTGTTCAATGTTCTGGAAGGTAGCGATATATTTTATTCCATTAGAATGTGTACTGATGGGACAAGCACTGTGATGCCAGTTAGGTAAAACTCATGTGATCGTCACAAACTTCGTTTTTAGAGTCTTTAATTAGGGTGAAATAATTGTTACATTTTGGATTGAAGATTAGACAAATGGTAGTCATTATGCAGAGGTTAATTATAGTAAGGGCATTAGGGGAATTAGTTCCAGACAGTAAAAGGGACCAAACATTTCCCTATTCTGCAGTAGTGTTACAAATATCCCTTTATTCAGAATAGGGAACAACGTGTGGGTGGTGGATTTTCTGTGTTAAAACTGAATTTAAAATAGTTAAGGGGAAAAAAAAGTAGTGATATATCAGTATACATTCTCCAAAACAAGGTAACCCATTGTTCCCTAGCTCATGCTTGGCTGCTTTTGGTGATACTTTTCATCAACTGGGTAGACAAAAAATGAGTTCCCAGTGATGGCTAAAAAGTGTGAAAAATCTCGGTGCAGGGACCAGTACTGTCACAGGAAAAAATAGATTCTAAGGGCCAGATTTACTAAGCTGTGGGAAATTAAAAACGGAGATGTTGCCCATAGCAACCAATCAGATTCTAGCTGATATTTTCTAGTATGTAACAGGAAAGTGAAAGCTAGAATCTGGTTGCTATGGGCAACATCTCCACTTTCACTTTTCCACAGCTTAGAAAATATGGACCCAAAAGTACATGGCATTTACAATATTACTTCATACAGTTCCCGATGATCCCTTCATTTTGTCCAAAAGGGATGTGGTTGCTGCCTCGAAAATGCTGGTTCTGAAATAGACAGCTGAAAGGTAATTTTTCAAAAATAGCGCTAATTAGAAGATTTTATTAATGAATGGGTAAGTATGCTGATCGGCATACTTGTGAAAAGAATAGTGTGTGTGTGTGGCGCGGACCTACTATGAGAACAACCTAGTGATATCTAAATGGTAAAGTGAACTAATGGAACCCTTAATGGAATGATCTATTTAAATGTGAGTAAACAAAAAACTAAATTACTGCAATAGGTGAAGTAAAATAAAACATAAATAAATAACCAATAACCAATGAATAAATGAAAATCAGGAGGAATCTAATTATTAACATGCCAAAATAGGAGGAATCCTTTTGGAAACAAACTAAAATCAATAAATAAACAACGTGGCTATAATAACTAATAGGGAGACTGCTTAAATAATAAAGTTCATCTCTGGATCCTCTTTAGATTCCCTTAAAAATAAAACAATGGAATAAACAGAAAAAACTTTTATTGCACAGCATATGAATAAAATATATAAATAGTAAAAAACATTTAGTTAAACATTTGGTAAGACTTCCCTCTAGCAAGTACTCCTGTACAGTCCCAGCCGGTCAGAGATCCGGAGGTGGTAGATGAGGATCCCGGGATTACCACGATGTCCACGGAGCTTCTTCTCGGCCAAGATGACAGGAACATGCGGGGGATGAGTGCTACCTGGAACCACAACACGTTTCGGGCGGGAGTCCTTTTTCAAGAGATCGACATACTTACCCATTCATTCGGAAACCACAGTTGCACCGCTGCAGACCTACCGGACAGGTGAGTATTACAGGGGAGTCTATGGTTTTAGGATTAGCAGTCTATGAGGAGTCCTAAGGTTAAGCTGCGGTGTCACTGTTCTCTACTCTGCGTCTCAGCTCTGTCCTTGCGTTATCCGCTCACATGTATGGAATTTAGGATTGCAATTTCTATACCTTAGCCTCCGTTGAGTTGACAAACGTACAGAATCTGCCCTTATGTGTGGATCTGGTACCCTGTCACATAGAACAATGTGGATCTGTTAACCCTGCCAGCATTTTAGTGCCGTCAGATTCACTGCTGGCTTGCTGAATGTCATACTTCACCCGTAGATTTGGACACTCTCTATTTTCTGGGATTATCAGAACCCATCCATAGCTGCGCCTGTTCTTCTTTCCTCAGCTGTGGGCATTGGTATTGGAAATCCAATATCGTGAGCCATTCCAGGATCATTAAATTAACTTAGTTGTGCACACATTATTTTTTTTTTTTATTCAATTTATGAAGCACCTTCCTAGATCCAGCCCTTCCGCAATTCAACAAAATGCATATAAAAAAAAAAGTGAAACTATATATTTTGAAAATGCATTTATTGGAAATTGTAATCCCTCTTAGAGAACTTTAGGAATATTAAACAGGGATCATTGTTCTGAAAGCAATGAGTGGAATGCTCAGGTTTCCCCCCCATATGTGGAGCGAATTGTTGTACAATACATTCTGCTGGTAGTGGCTTGGGCAGCGCTTCAAAATGTACGTTTACCAGCAATACATTACACTTTTTTTCTTATGGACATCAAATTGCACAGTTTATCTTTGGTTGACTAAACATACACATTCCACTGGCTGCTCCATCATTTCCTGTAACTGGAACTGAAACAAAACCTTTTCTGTTCTCCTCACATTGTTCTGATTAACAAGTCCCTTTGATACTAAGTAATTCTAAATGCCTAGAGATGTAGCAAATAAATATATGGTATTTTCAATAATTGGGTTTATACATTTATTGTTAAAAACGCCTTTTATGCACAATTTTTTGTTTCACATCTGGTTTTGATGAAGCTTGCACTACATTCTGTGTAGAACCCCCGTCTCTGTGACTTGGTAGGTTCCCTGAAAACAATTTCCTTGACTCATTCATAAAAAGCATGCAGTAAAGGCAGCCAGCCATGTGCTGTGATTTTATGAGAGCTGAATAGTGCAATTAGAAACATGCAAACTATTGTAGGGATATATACGTGTAAACAGGGCACTGAAATATACGCTATTCCTATGAATGGCTCCTGGTTTATAAAAGGAACTTAAAAGATGTGCGCTAGATTTACAGTGATCATTTTAGTGCATGAAGACTTACGCCACTCTTTTTTTTTTTTAACCCATTTCGAAGGCAGTAACAATACCAAACAATGCTTACCATCTAATCTATCTTGTAGATCTTTGCTTTTATTTAAATAATGAAAAACATTTAAAAAAACATTTCATTTCAACTAATCAGATGCTAACTGACATTCTCTAGTACAGCGCTCCTCAACCAGTGTGCCACGGTGCAATGCCTCCAACAGGAGAAAAAGCAGTGGAAGACCTTGCAGATACATGAATGTGGAATACTGGAGAGCTAAAGACACACAATTGGTTATACTGGGGAGGATGCAGACACATGAATGGGAACTACTAGGGAGGCTGGAGACACATGATGGGGGCTAACATAGGTAAATTAGTTATAAGAAAAACAAAAATTATTAGCTGTGATTTTTTTAATTTATCAAATAAAAAATAATGTAATATCTGTGTATGTACTTTGTAATTCCTGCTTTTTTTTTTTTGTATATTTTGCTTTTGGTGTGCCGCAGAATTCTGGGAAGGGCTTAGGTGTGCCGAGGGTGAGAAAAGGTTGAGGAGCACTGCTCTAGTATGTAATAGGCAAGTGAAAGGTAAAATCTCATTGGTTGCTATGGGCAACATATCCACCTTTCCTTTTCCGTTGTTTAGTAAATCTAGTTCTTAGTCTTCAACACACAATAACATATGACCTTTTTACAGGTGTGTTCTGAGTTTGGCTGGTTGGTGGTGAGGTCCTCAGCGATGGGTTTTTCTTGTGGCTTTGCCTCTTGCCAATACGTGAAGAAGTGCAAACAATAAACTTAAACTCTAATTTAAAATTTCTTTCCAACTACAAATGAAATGTTGTGTTTAATCATAATGCACATAAAACACAGGGATAAAAATGAAAAGCAGTAAGTAAGTAAATGCAGTTTTTTTTTTTATTTCATATCATTGGTCTGAGGTTACAATAATAATAATAATTCTGGATTCTTGGTTCAGACAGCAGAATATAAGAGAAGTTAGTAAAAGTCCTATCTGGATAAATTCTGAATATAGTGCATGATAACTTGGTCACGTTTAAAACACTATATAGAAAAAGATGCATGTTATGAAAGCAGTAATCCCTGAATAAATTGTTCTGCAAAGGATTTTATTTGTTGCTTGCCTGGGCCCACTGAAACTCCTCACAGTGTCACATTGAGAATGCAGGACTCCAGTTAGGAAGCAGAGGATTACTTCCGTGTAAGCCCTTGGCTCACTGGCCAGCAGTAAAACAAAAAAGCTCTGCATGAAAAAGTGCCAAATTGCTCAGGTCAGGTTCTACTTCCCCTGTGTTCTTTGCCAGTATACACCGAATCAACAATATTAAAAATACAATGCAACATTTTCTAGCCATTAAACTCTAGAATTTGTAACTACCTAATGATATTTTTATTGCTGCTTTACAATGAAACTAATCATGATCTAAGAACACACATCCATATTATACTTTTTTTTTTTTAAGCAGATAGTTGTTAAAATACAATAACAATTGCCAGTATATTTTTATACTTTAGTAATAGTTATTGAAATTATGCAAGCATAGTTACAAAAAACCTTGCTAATTACAAAACTATATTAATGAAATTTTGCTATTGTTGCAACAAAAAAAACACTGCATTTTCTTGTACTTTTAGATGGTTTTACTATAAAAGCTTATAAACCTCTTCAATTAAATGTTATGGACATGTATACAGAGTTTCTGCGTTATGTAAATATACATATAATAAAAACTGTTACACATTCATTGGTCATTTTATCTCGGGCGACAGTAGGTCTTGAAGTTAGTCCTTTTTGACACGACCTTTGAAGTGATCCATAAAATGAAAAGCTCCAAAGTAATCTCCCAGCACAACTCCCAATTTTGCGGACATAATGCTAAAGGGAAAAGGAGAGAGATTTACACACCCAAAAAACTATAAAAGGTCAAGAAAACATTAAAAAAAAACACTAGTAGTAGTAACATACCTAGGTATTGGCTAGTGTCAGTATTCATTTATTCATGACAATTATCACTGTCACAATACGTGTATAGATAGGTAAAGTGGGGTACCTGAAAATACCGATGATGGCATAGGAAAACTTTAACCATTCCAACACTTTATTCTAAGGGTGGGACATTGCCGTATCGCTTTTATTACTTTTAATCAGAGGTGGATTTAATATTTATGGGGCCCTAGGCATGATGCTGGTTTGGGGCCCCCCAGGGGATACTGCATGTCGGAATTGAGCTCTCGTCTAATAAGGCCACAAGTGTCTTAAGATCCTGAGCCCCAGGGGCTCGCCAGGCCCTAGGTGGGTGCCTAGGTTGCCTTGTGGATAATCCGGCCCTGGTTTTAATGGCTTCTCAGGCCTGGGCATTGTAGCTTTTTTTAAAAAAAATAAATGCATTTCAAAACGTTCTCTAAATTTTCCTTTATAGAAATGAATGGGCTGGCTATTCCTATTAAACTGAACTGAAAAGAGTGCATACAACCACCTAAATACAGTGTACACATAGTGTAATGTAATAGTGATTACCAACTACTTACGCATATAACTAAATTAAATGCTCACTAAAACCAATAACAATGTCCTACCACTGAGCGTATAATCCTGACAAACTAGTAAAACTACAGGATCCATTCCAAAGGACACAGTTATCTAGTTACCTGCTCCCCAATGGCTCTGCCTCATATATACATAATGTTATATCAGATTACATAATCTGTTACAGAGACGACCATTCCTTATAGTATTTAAAGGTTATATTTACAAAGAGACTATAGAGTTGTATGTAGCATTACACTTATGGCTCTATCAAACTAAAAGAACAGGGTTTAACATAATATAATTCATTTTTTTTTAATTTAGGAGCTAGTTTATTTAAAACGGTCACTTGCATATTGCATTACCGCCCCTTATTAGTCTCCTCCAAAATTGTAACTTTGTACATCACTCAGGAGGTATGTTAATCAGTTATCAGGGAACCTGGGAGGGGAGTAACTTTAAACCTTTGTTGTTACATTTGTACTAATCAGGATTTGAACACATGCAAGTTAAATACGTTAAGATCTGAGCTGGCAACATACTTCAGTCATCCAGATAAACTTATGAACTGTCCATGTGAAAAGAAAATACATTATAAAAAGCAGCACCAATGTGTAAGATGTAATAAAGTAACCAAATAAACCAAGTGATCCAAGTCAAGACCACCTATAAAAGTCTATACTTACCATTTGACTGTATAGCACAGGTGATGTGAATAGAACCATGATCTTTCTAGTGCCAGTCCAGTATATTGGTCGCCATTGTGATCTGGCACCCATTTGTTGAGCCTTGAAAGCAATCTGTCGCTTAAAGAGGTCTCCAGTCACCTGTTCACATTATAATGTTTGTTCACCCTCTCTGACTTAGCATGTTAGCTCTTATAAGCAGAGTCCTATTCCCTCTACCCTGTCATTATCTCTTCCCACCTTTTTCTCTCTACTGTCTATCTCTCTCCTTACGCATCTGCTCCTATACACATATCCAGCATCTTTATTTTTCTTACATACCGTTACTTTTGTACTGTATTTTATTTTTTTGCTTTGCACATGTATTGTATTCCTTATTCATGTTTTATACCCTCTGTTAATTATTGTATTGTATATGTAACTATTGTCTTTGCTATTGCCTCTGTACTGCGCTGCGGATACCGTGTGGCACCTTATAAATAAACGTTAATAATAATAATGCTGCCACAAAGAGCCCTGCCCTTGATATCATAAACATCTACTGAGAATGTATCTTTGATCTGACTGTGGTTTAAATGACACATGATTCTGTAGGAGAGGATTCACAATGATGTGGGAATTATAGAGAAGAAAATGAGTACATATTGACACAGGACTTAAAATAAAAAGAAATAAATTTGGTCAATAAATACCACTGACTAGATCAGAAAAACTCACTTTTTAAAACCAAATACGAGGTACAGACTGCGAGGCATCACTAGATACACCTGTTCTTTTAAGATGGCATTCACAATCGTCTTGCTAGCATAGTCTGGCTCCAAAATTGGCATGAATCGAGGCCATCTGCAGCATAAGAGAGAGATTATTACATATCAAAAAAATATGCCTTGGTGAAATAGAACAATTGCATGCTTTCTAATTCTATATTTCATTTTTTAAAAATGTTTCACTTTATTTAGCATCAGCATTGTCTTTACTATTGGAAACACACAGACTTATAAACAAGGTGGGTGCAGAAGTGTTATACAGACATGTGACTTTTTGTTCTATTATCTCACTGAAACTAAATATACTGGGTCTGATTTAGAGATGCGATTTTATCGCTACTTAGGTGCGTATATTTAGGATCTTAGAAAATTTGCATCAATGCGCATGCGTAGTAATAGTGCAACGCCGTCTACGTAGAGGTTAGGATCTTAAATTCGCTAAGCGCGGACCTGTGCATCGATCGCAAGCAGTTAAGATCTTAAGTGCTGCGGAAGTTTAAGATCTGAAGGATTTGCATGGAAATGGGCGGGGGGAGGCAGGGAGATGAGGGAAAGTGGGCGCAGGCAGACACTTAGCATCTCAAATAACCACAACTACTTCCCTTAAGATCTCAAATGACAGCGCAGAGTTAGGGTTGTTCAATGGTGGTCTAACTTTAAGATCCACCGCTGTTTGCAAGGGTAGTGACTATTTAAACAGTGGGCTGTAACCTGCTAAGATCTGAACTTAGTTGCGTATATTTGCGATCTTTTCGCAGTCGCATCTCTGAATCACCCCCACTAAGTGAGACAGTGTATGGGGAATAGGTTCAAGGAAACAGGCTGGGGGAAAGGGGTGACTGGATGAGTAACCTATGAATTCAGGAGATCCATAAGTGTGTCAGAGATTCCAGGGAACATTTGAAGGGTTTGGAGGCTGTAGGAATCTTTCTGTATGAAGTGAGAAATTCTACAGAGCTGAACTTTAAAGAAAAAAAAAGAAAAAAATACCTGCCACTGTGAAAGGCAGCAAACAGGTCTGGATGATGGACCGGATTCACAGATCCAGTGCATACAGACCCGCACCTAACTCACCCGTCCTGCCCCCAACCACCCCCCGGTTTAAGGTAGCTTATGGCACTTACGAATGCCTTAGGGCTACCTTAACTATGCGCTACCCACCTCCCCCCTAATCTAAATACCTCCCCTCTCCCACTTTTACTCAAACCATCCCCGAGGCGTCGCCTCTTTTTACCTAAAATGCGGTTTTAAAGACCGCACGGAGGCAATCTACAGACCAAACTGGTTCATAGATTGTGTAAAGGACCTACTACACATGCACAGCTGGTCCTTTACTACAGATACGCACCTAAGAAGCAACTGCTTCTTAGGTGTGAATCCGGCCCGATAGATGCAGATCATAGCTGAGAGGAGGGAGGGGTCTTATTGGGAGATATTTTACGACAGGTAAAGGAATATGTTGTGTTATAATTATGTTCTATATGTCCCAGTAAACTAGGGATAGACGGGCTGAGCAACAGAAGAGGTTATAAGGTTTTGCACAGCAATAATAAGGGGAGAGAACACTGAAAGTACAACATAAATGTATTTCATACGTTTAAAATAACAAACATTTATATGTTGAAACAAGTTTTTATATGTTAGTTTAAAAGAATGAAATAAAAGTTATGCCTTCAGTTTTCAATCCAGGGTTGTATAAATGGTTATCATTGTGCAGCACAAATCAGTCCTGTTTTTGTACCAATACTGTATCTCTAGATTGATGGATGCACCTCCTATGTTATTATATTAGTTAGGAGCTTTATTACGCTTAATGTGGAATATCTGTGCAACTTTACCTTGTTGTAATCCCTTGAAACTCAATTCTTCAAGATAGCCCCCCCCCCTCAATCTTACCCCACTCCCAACCTTCTCTTATCTACCTTGTAGATGGTAAGCTCCCAACAGAAGAACCCTTAAACCTTTTGTCTTCTACTTCAATCAGCCTCTTCTTTTTACCTGCTACCTGTATGGCACTGTGTAGCCTGTCACACTCTATAAATTAATGTTGTTATTATTATTATTATACATTTTTTTATACCAAATGTCCCCTTAGAGGTTCCACACTAACAAGGTCAAATTATATAATCTTTACAAGACATCCAAATAAATAGCTTCTTATATTATACTATATATTCAGTTGGTTTATTAAACATTTCAGTAAGTATAAGTAAATGGAAGACCTTTCATTATACCTTTGTTCTGTAAACAGAAAATTTGGTATGTAGGTGGAATATTTTATGTGTCAAAACGTTGTAGACCTTTCATTTAATGAATAATGCACATGGGACAACGTATATTTACCTTTCCCTTAATACTTACTTTGAAGTACAGCCATCAAACATTCCAGTGTTTATAAAATAGGGACAAACGATTGTGGTCTTCACTCCTGTTTTTCCAAGAGCCAACATTTCAAGGCCAACGGACTCAGCAAACCCAACAGCCGCAAACTTACTTGCACAGTAATCTGCAAGGGAAAGCATTTTACACAAACATGGATGGTTATCTAAATAAGTAGCTAAATGAGTTTGTACAGGTACTGGGAGTCAAAATGATTTGTGTATGGCTATTAGCACCTAAAAAGTAGTTTTGAAATATCCTTTTCCAAACACTTTAACAAGAAAAACATAACATTTTTTTAATATAATGATCCACGGATCCTCTTAAAAACTCCTTATATACAGATGAATAGAGTGATAACACTGGAGCATTATCAAAGATCAGGTTTTGCCGCCTTTGGATCTCCAAACAGAACATAAGCGGGAATTTACACATCTGTGAGTGCGTTACTTACTCCCTGGCTCGCATGGACCCCAGTATCCTACATTAATGACTCCTATGCAATGAGTTGGAAACATCTGGATGGCTAAGCAGTACGATACATATTGTAAACATACTGTATTCCGTATGTCTTTTCACAGATGAGAGGCCATGCACAGAACCAGCTTATTTACGGCCCAAAAGGGCCAGAATAGGTTCATTGTCTGGATCTGGTTCAATATCTGTATTACTGCAGTCATTAATATGAATTATAATTTTGTGAGTACTTAAAGGCAATCTCTTTAATTTTTACATGTTATAATAGGTGCTACATTAAGGAACAAAGATTTTTTTTGTTTATGTCTGACCCCACCCGCTTCCTCACTTGTGATGTGTAAACAATGAAAAAGGCTGGATTGATGGGAGGTAAGCGTCATCTTTGTTTCAGAGACACGGTGAAAGACAACATGGACATGAATAGAAGCATATTTATGACAAAAGTTTTTAGTCAACAGGCGACTGCAAAACAAAATATAAATGCAGCTGAATTCTCAGTTAGCAAAAACTACAAATTCAGTTTTTTTTTTTTTTTATCCATCTATATATAGATTTAGGACCGTATTCACTGATCCGTTTTTAAGTGGAGTTGTGTGCGTGTTTTTAGGTACGGTTTACCTGCGCATGCGTAGTAACTTTATTTACGTAAGTTACGTAGACTATACGCACGTAAGTGCTTTATGCATGGACATGTAAATCACAATTGGGCACACACTTACGGAGGGGCGGGGAACGATTGCAAGGCCATGAGAGGGGAGTGTCGGGGGTGTTAGCGGGCATCGGCTTGCTATGTGCGTGCGTATAATTGCGTACTTTAAAAAAAAAATGGATCTGTGAATACACCCCATATACACATAAGCATAATAAGGCTTTTTTAGGAGTACTGATGGCGTGAGTTGGCTAGAACCAATCAATATAACTAAACGTAACAAAATAGATTTCTGTATCTGTTCTTTATGTAACTGCTCCCTTTGGATGAAAGGTGCTGAATGGATAGAGACTTTGCACTGAGCATTTCATTTGATGGTGTCTGGGCATTAACACACTAAATAGCAGAACTGTCTGCTCATTTGGCCATGAAGTTAAGGTATGCAGAATATGTAAAAACATATTGAGAATGCCATACATATTTCAGACATTTCTGAATATGCATCCATAAACTTTATTCTGGTTGTGTGGCTTATAACCTTTAGCAGTGACAGCACACTGTAAGATAAGATATTAGCTTCCACAACATCAAAGGTCATTATGTAGTAATATAAGGGCAGCAAGTGACACATTGAGCTGGTAATGAAATTAAATGTACGCGCACCTAGCTTCTCGCAACAGGTGTACTTGTTCAATTCACATAAACAGTTATAGAAACACATCAATGTGTTAAAGCTATATAAAAGACACTTAAGCTTGTGATGCTTAAGTGCATCTGTTTATAATGGCATTGGGCACTGTATGCAAAATGTATTACAATGAATGGTTTAAATATTAAATTATTCAGCATTCTGAATGATAGAATGTTATTAGGTGAATATTGTACTATAAGTGTGGTGCTCACCTGCAAGGCCATTCACTCCAATGAGTCCAGCAGAACTAGCAATGCTCACAAGATGCCCGTGATTAGAGGCCATCATAGCGGGAAGGAAGGCTTTATAGGTCTAGAATGAGAAAACATTTATATAATATACATTAGCATTAAAGTTTGCGCTGCCATCTGTGAGCTAGATGCTTCCTATGAGCAAATCAAAGCTATTTCACTGACCTCGTGAAATGTAAAATTAAAAAGGTAAAATCTTTTTATACAAATAAATAACACATGCGTATATAATACTGGCTTAAAGAGGCGCTTGGTGGAGCAATTTATTTGAACTTTTTACACGTTCTCCATTAATAATACACAACGCTCCACCATTTGTCTTCATTTAAAGGGACAGGACTCCCTTTTAGGAGTTGCTTTGTCTTGCTGCATATCCTACATGAGCGCAGATCACCTGGGTCCTTTTCCCCATTACTGATCAGAATTATTCGCTTTGGGTTATAGCCTGGGATTCTTTAGGATTTGGGAGCCACATATGATAGATACATAATAAAATGTTGTTCTTCATAATCTCAATACTTTACTAAAGCCTATCCCAATTTCATTTCCAATCTCATATACGGATCCAGGACCAAATCCAGGCTTATTTGAAAGGCTCGTTTTCTACTTTTGCATCTCACTTTCATTATTGATCTGGATCCTCCTGATCCAGACATGCAAACTGTAAGTCTTTCTAACGGTGGGGCAGGACACATACAGCATGTACGCTAGGTGGAATGTATTTAAATGTTACAGTAAGAACATATTTCAGCCCTATGCAAATTTACGTTCCCTCCCCAATATATGTAGATACAACGGGCATGGGGTCTGAATCTGATCCTTTAATCCTTCTTACTTCTCCACAGTTGTATTGTTTTATTTAAAAACATGGGGCCAGATCCAGAACTACAGGATCTGGCCCCATATACCGCATATATCTGACCGCATATACGCAATCTACATATGGAAACGATACGCAGATTACGTACAATAGTTACTACGCATGCGCAGTAGCTATTGTTCATTGAATTACGGCCGTCTATGGAAGACGGACGTAGTTCTGGATCTACCCCATGATGAGTAATGACTATTACATGCTGGACTTGTAATTTTCACTGTCTTAGTAATTTCAAGAAATCCTCCATTAGATTCACTCAAAACAGGAGAAGCTGAATCACAGTGAAAAAGGTTTGAACGGAATCATAAGACCAGAACACCATTTATACAATATGGAGATGGATAATTAGGATCATCAATGCTGTGGATTTTCTCTTGATCCAGGTAAAGACCTCTTAGGTTTTGAATGAATCTACACAGGACATTTACAGAATGTTAACATTTAATGAAAAATACATATTGGAACAATGAATTACCCAGAAATGAGCCATAGTGTTCACTTGCATGGTCTTCTCCACAAGAGCATCAGGAGAGTCAATGAATTTTTTCCCTGTCACAATGCCAGCATTGTTAATTAGGATAGTAACATCACCAACCTCTTTTTTCACCTAGAGAGGGGATAATAATAGATTAAAAATATTAACAATTCTCTTTAAAAACAAATACATTTCAGTATGGAGCAACATTAGTAGATAGTTAATAAACATTTTGAATTGTATGTAAATGATAACATTTCTGTTCAAGTAAAACGCAACATTCTAATAGACTTCTAGAATGTGATGAGAGTGGCAGTTATAATTCTAAAGCTACCATGATTATCAATCCCAGCAGGAGGTGGCCTGATAAATGGGATAATTTCCCACTAGGTGCCACTCACCTCTCCTGCTGGGACAGACCATTCTATCAGAAGAGTATCAGAAGATGCTGCTGAGACTGACAGAAGGCCCTTGCAGTTGACTGGCTGCATGGGCCTTCTGTCAGTCTCTGCGGGATTGGCTGGGTCTCATGTTGATCTTGGCAGAGAATAGAGAAGCTACAGTCAGGAGTAGATGGCTGGAGTTACGCTGTCTGTATAGCAGTAATATAGAAATGAAAGCTCTGCATTATGCAAGAGACGCAGAACATTAATTACCGTACTTGTTAATTTTAACAGAGACAGCAGTAACGCCTCCCATGAGGTGACACCCGGATGAAGTACATTTGTGAAACGCGCATTGTTGGTTCACGAGGTCTTTGATGTGTTCCTGTGTTGCTATATACCACGGATGAGCCAGCTCATATTTCTGTCTTTGTGACTGATCAGATCGATTTTTGGACTCTTGCCTATATGCTGCGGTTGAGAGGGACAGGTAGCCATCCGCTAGGGTGAAGATCCAGCTTGAGGTGGTGTTTTTCATCTTTGACTTCCAGTTATTTTATTTTTTGTTTCATTATAGTGCTAGAAATTTGATCACTATCAAGTCCAACATTACATGTACCTTAGTCTACAAAATTTATTCAAGTTTGCTTCAGATTAAATCCTATGCAAATGTTTTTCAAAGAGCTTTTGTCTTGAAGCTAAGGGATATCTCTCCCAGTTACATCTAGCAATTTGTGGTAATGTTGAGATTGTTTTGACAAATGTGGGACATTTATTCCTCTTTTTAAACAGTTGTAGCTACTTTTTATACAAGTTTTCTCTAGATATGAATTAATAAAAGATATTTTGATACTATGGTTACTTTGTAGCTGATTGTATATTTCGCTGTGTTACAATATACATTTCTGAACAGGATGCATGTGCACCTTTAAATGGACGGTCTTTTGTTGGTTTTTGAAGCCTCCAAAGGAAGTTAGGTAAAGTGCATATGCATATTTTACCCACTTGGGCAGGAAAATATACCCGGTAATTTAACGTTGCCTATGACACTCATAATAAGTACCTAATAACAGACGTGGGACAGGGAGGGGACCGGACAGGCAGGTGCACCTACGGATCTCATACTTATGTGTGAATCTGGTCTTTTTAATTTGCATATAGGGTCAGTAAATATGACCCTAACTAATATATTTCCTCCAAAGGATTATACATTTCCAAACACAAATATGTTATTCCCTATATGGCATCATTTTACATTTGTTGTAAATATTTCAAAAACAGGTGTATTTTCTCATTTCAGGCCTTGGGAAAACGGTAAAAAAGTTCTTTTCTGAAGTTCTGCCTTTCTAGGAATCTGTGAGCAGTGTTAGTCAATAACATCAGAGAAGCATCATGAAGGGAAATCTGTTGATTGTGCCAGGTTTCTGCAGCTCAGTAGTGTAACAGTACAGCCGGAGAGCTCTGCCAGGGATCTAAAATGGGCTCTTGTCTCAAAATGACACATCTAACAAGCTGCAGTTACGCAAGATGCTATTGGAAAATTCCAATTAAAACCCAGTATTACACACTCTGATAAACAGCGATATTATATGAGCAATGACGGGATAAGTTACCTGGCATTCCATATCCTGTACCCTATTTGGTAACTAGACTTCTTTGTATTGCTGCAATACTTTACCACACTCCAGTCTGGTGCACAAGAAACTATACTGGGTGGGTAAGAGGGCCCTGATTGCAAGCTTATACTCTATAGGACATTTGGGTTTGATACATAACAGAACGCGCTATATATCACACAGTTGTACAGTCAGGCTGTATGGTAAATAGTGCCATGTGTGATCCAGTCTCAGGGTTATTCCAGAGAGTGGGTGCAGCCTGGGAGAGGTCCGGTAACTAGGAATAGTAGGTTGAGGAATTTGGTAAGAGTTTTAAGAGAGGGCTTGAAAGGTTGGAGAGTAGAAAATAGTCCTAATTGCTGAGGAAAGTTATGCCAGTAAATGGGTGTAATACATAATGACTAAATGTCCTTTTTTATTTTCATAAATGCAAGTCTTTCCAACTCTACGTTATGCTGGAATGACCATTTTAAGTGCAGTTCTGTGAAGGCAGCATATAGACTAAAGACTTGAATTAGTTATAAAAGGGGTTCCTCGTTTGTTACCCATGTTCCAACTACATTAGGACATATGTGGTTCCTAATCCCCAAAGGGGTGTAGAACATATGGTCTTCTTTAGCTTGTCAATTGGTGCTAAATGTCACATTGTGTATGCCCCCCCTCCCTTTTAGATTACATTTAGATTTGAAAGAGATCCATTCTCTTAGGAGAGAAGTGTACAGCCCTGTTGTACATCCTCATAAAACAAGTATCTTTGTAGTAGATTTTAGATTTGGTGGAGTCACATTTATACATGTGAACTGTTCTGATCTTCTCCTCTCTTCTGCATCTCTTGCAGCATGTGTTAGAACATGTCAGATACAAGCGTTTCTGTTGCTTACAATGGTCTTTAAGATAATGATTTATTAAAAGATTTACCTCCAGGGATCACACATGATGGCGCATATTTTACACAAGGGACACACTGTTTTAAGTGATTTGTATGTGACAGGCCATCTTCCGGTGGGAATGCATAATACGGATTCACCTGCCTAGCTGCACAGCCCATGGTAAAGACAACACATGCTCTGTAGGGTCTTGACAGTGCAATAATTTTATTTAGAGTCTGTATATAAATTAGATCAGATAATCGTGGAGGGTCTGAGGAATGATGAAGTGGGAACTTAAGTTTGAAAACTGATGGGTTCTCGGGATCCACAAACTTTAAACCACTTACCTGGTCTGCCACTTTATAGACCTCCTCTCTTTTACTGCAGTCACATTTATAGGTGTGAACCCGGACAGCACCATTTTCTTTCGCCAGCCTGCTTGTTTCCTTGACCCCCTCTTCATTAATGTCCCATAAAATAAGTGTAGCTCCGAGTCGAGCAAACTCCTGAGCTATAAGTCTTCCAATCCCACTTCCTGCGCCAGTAATGAGCACCAATTCACCTGCAACATTCTTACGTCGAGATGGGATAAGCCATAAGATGATGGACTCAAAACTCAAATAGATTGTAAGAAGCAAAACTTTCAGAGTCTCCAGGAAAAAGTTCATGGTTGAGGTTTTGTGTAATAATCTGAAAAAGATTATGTATATATTATCACAGAAAATCATATATTATATATACACAGTATGACAGGAAGTGTAAAAATAAAACCAAAGCTTCATTTATTGTACATTTTGCTTGACACCTTGCTGACAATTAGGGGCTGATCTAATATTAGAAGTACAAGAAGGATAAAAGAGCAAAATCAAAATTGCACTGCACAATCAAAATGTGCTAATAGAATATATATATAATTATTATTATTATTTTTTTTTTTTAGATATTTTCCTTGCATGCTAAAAATATCTACTCTTTTAAAGTTACCTGACAAAATGGTCCGAAAGCTGGGAATACTGTGCAGTGCACACTAGTCAAGCTCCCGGCAGCCATTTTCCTTCCCAATATGATCAGCACATTGTCAGAACAGTTGTTTAATCACTCCGACAATATATTCCAGCAAACACACCACTCTATTATTAGTTGATCAGCCTGATAATTGTAAAGTTTGTACCTAGCAATACGATGTATCATGGTTAGTTAAGGGACAGATTTGCTCCTAGACATACCTTCATAGTGAGAGAAGACACTGCCAGAGCTGGGGAGAACATATACATTTATGCTCTGGTTGGAATTCTACCAGTCATCCCAGAACAGTGAGACTAAAAGCTAGCAATCATTTATTGTCTAATAAAATTTTTGTTTGAAAAGTCAATAGAGGATAAGGAAAAAAAAAAGGGGAGGATTAATGTAGTGAACAGCAAGTGAACATTTCAAAACAATGTATTTTAAGTTACTGAAGGTAAAATCAATCAAAATCAAGGATTAAATCAATGTATATGCACACCAATCAAAGGCAATTCAAGTTCAGTATATCACCTCAGATTTGCAGTAATTTTCCAATAAATACTTCAGACGAAGCAGCTTGTAATAATAATCTAGGGCCTTTTACATTTTAATATTCAATAGGTTTTATTTTTAAAAGCTCTGAATTCAGGTATATATATTTTTCCTGTTTTCATAAGAATTCAGGACCTTATTCAGAGATTGAAAATAAGAGAGGAAAGTTACTCCTGGGAAAAACCATGTTGATTTCAGGGGGGGGGTCAAGTTAATTGTATACTTTGCATGTAGAAATAGATCTTTGAATTGCTTACTGCACACAGATACTGACCAGCTTTACTTTTACACTGTTATTTAGACTTGGGATAGGAAACGCTACATCTCAACTTTAATACTGTTTGCAACAGATGAAATATGACTCCCCTGCAGTCAACATGGTTTAGCCCAGGAGTGACTTTAAGTTCTTATTTTAAGAAGCTTAAGTGTGAATCATGTCCTTAGTGTCAAACTCTGAATCAGGTCCTCAAGGAGGAAGAATGAGAAATGAAAGGCATACATATTGTATATACATGAAATAATCTGCATTTCACAATGCAAGTCATGAACACGTTAAACTATAATTGTATAATTTGTATGCTAGACTGTTTTTTGGCACACCAGTAGAGACACTTCCAACCAGTCATTGTGCTACATATTTTTTGTCAGAGTAAAAAAAATTTCTTGTAGCATTTATAAGCATGGTTTCCGACTCTCCCGGAATGTTTTTTTTTTTTTTTTTTTTAAAGCCACTGCCGCGTTATATGCGGCAGTGGCTTTTCACAGAGTGAAGTACAGGTAATACAGAGCTCCTATGGGAGCCCTGTAGGACCAAACCTGTTACAGAATGGCAGTTACCCTAAGTTATACGGTCACCGCCATTCAACGCCGGGGAGAGGGAGAGCCGGATAGGAGCCGCGCGGAGGAAGGCTGAAGACATCAAAGGTAAGTGCGAAGAGGGAAAAAAGTGTGGGCATGGAGGCTGTCACAAAAGGGCAGATATGGATGGAGGCTGGCACTACGTGGCAGATATGGAGGCTGGCACTGGCCATTACAAGGGGCAGACATGGAGACTGGACATAATAATGAGGGGAAGACATGGAGACTGGACATAATAATAAAGGGCAGACATGGAGGCTGGCCAGATATATCGAGCTTACAGGGGAAGTCTGGAGAATACACAGGGGCATATGGGGGAAGTCTGGAGAATACACAGGGGCATATGGGGGAAGTCTGGTGAATACACAGGGGAGTACGGGGAAGTCTATAGAATACAGGGAGGTATGGGAAAGTCTGGAGAATACTCAGCGGCGTATGGGGAAGTCTATAGAATACAGGGAGGTATGGGAAAGTCTGGAGAATACTCAGGGGAGTATGGGGAAGTCTGGAGAATACAGGGGAAGTCTAGAGAATGCATGGGGAGTAGGGGGAAGTTTGTAGAATACAAGAGGGTAGGAGGAATGTGTGGAGAATACATAAAATCACTCTAATACATACAAAGGCTTTTGTAGATATTTATAAAAAAAAATTTGAACTCCCACCAACTAGAAATATTTGACTTTTGAAATGTGTAAGTGATTACTTTGCAGGACACCCATACACAAACACTGGCGACACAGGGACCGCCCCCTAGCGATGCAGGGACCACCCCCTTGCGACACAGGGACCGCCCCTATGCTTTTTACTTTTCTCCCTGAAATTATTTTTCAAAAGTAGGCAACTACGTTTATAAGGAGTATTTCTAGCCAAAGAGGAGTATATTAGTATTAGTGATTAAATTTAATTAAATGGTAAAGTGGCCTATGTTCCAAACTCATCATGTATAAGTGATAATCATGCTCGGTTCCTCCCCTGCCTCAATACCAAGATTTGGACATCATATAATACTTTACCATTTTATTTAATTACCAATATATATGCTGCTCTTTTGATAGAAGAAGATCACATGTAACTGAAAATTGCATGGTTACAATTTATGCCACATCTAATACATGTAGGGTGTATTAGAGGTCTGGAGATAGCACACTTGTACATGTGGGGTATATTAGGGTTTAAAAAATGGCGCAGTATGATATATGTGGGATATAGCAGGGTTGCCTACTTTTTATTTCTTCCATCCGGGAGATCTTTGAGGGAAGAAATAGATGCTGACTTAGGGGTGAGGCTTACCACCACAAGGACCGAATCCTGACCTAATAACGTCAGGTCACTTACACACGCAAGGTGCGTAAGTGGCCTGACTTCACTGGAAGGGGCATGCACCCTCCAGATGTTACACTAAAGTGGGTGGGGGGGGGAAAGCATGCAAGTTGTACAGTGTGGGAGGGGGCTCCCACACTGCAGCGGATCAGCGGTCGTACGGACCGCTGATCCGCATGATAGAGATAATGCAGGCTTATGGCCTGCCATAAAACCTGCACGAGAGAGGGGAGTGACAGGGGGCGTGCACTCTCCTCTCTTTCGAGGATGTACAGACCCCCCCCCCCCCAACTCATGGACATCGCCACCCGAACTTCTGGATCCGCTCCACAATTTATGCAAATTCTGTCATTAAGTCCTGCCCCCTGTCAATCACTGCTGTAATCTATGGTGTTCCAGGGGTGGGTGAAGCATGATGGCATCATCAAGACCTGCCCATCCCTAGTAACTCCAGGGATTACTATAATGAGAGCCAGAGGGGGGGGGGTCAGTACTTGCGGGAGATTTGATGGGTCTCCCGGGATAACAGGGGAACAGCCCACATTTCCGGAGTCTCCCATTTATTCTGGGAGCATCAGCAAACATGAGATATAATAGGTGTCGGGAACGGCATACACTAACATAATACAATAATAATAAATGTGTATGTATATATGTTTATGTGTAATCATCAAAAGTCTCCTAGCTGGCTTCCGGTGGGCGGCATGGCTGTGTTTTAGTGAGCTCCTTGAATCTGCTCCTAACTTTAGAACACAGTGCATTAAATCATCAACTTGGGACAGACCTTTCTGCAATTCACAGCGACAAGGAAACTGTGCCAAAGAGCCTTGCCTTACCTCTTTAGTCATCAGCGATAAAGGTGCTGGACTTTGATTAATATTTGTTTATTTAGTGATCTGGTACTTGCCCTATCTTTACAAAGCTCTGTTTTAAGCATTATATGGGTTAGTTTCACAACATTTCATTAATCTGTGTAATTCTTACTTGCTTTATACACCCAGGCTTAGAGCTATTGTTACGAATAGCATAGCAGCGGGTGTTGACCTGTCATATGATTTTTTTTGTTAATACATGTCTCTCCTACACTGATCTCTGATCAGGTTGCAATACTCACAACCAGCCTCCTATGTGCCCCTCCTCACACAAATCCCATCTGAATTGGCCAAAGAAATGTTAGCTATTATCATGCTTTCTATAGAACAGCGTCTTGATAGTTTTCAGGTTAACATGGCCTCGGTGGTGTCTCAGCAAGAAAAGCATCATAAAAATAAAAATAAATAAAAAATTTCTTCTTTAGAAACCTAGATTATGGACCAGATTCAGATATTGAAAATAAGAGAGGAAAGTTGCTCCTTAAACCCATGTTTATTGCAGGGGGAGTCATATTTTATCTGCTGCAAACAGTATTAGAGTTGAGGTGATGTTTCCTATCCCAAGTCTAAATAACAATGTAAAAGTAAAGCTGGTCAGTATCTGTGTGCAGTAAACAATTCAAAAGATATATCCCTGCATGCAAAGAATACAATTACCTTGACTCCCCCTGAAACCAACATGGTTTTGCCCAGGTGTAACTTTCCTCTCTGATTTTCAATCTCTGAATCAGGTCCGATGTTATTTCTGACGTCCAAGTTCCCAGGAGCCGGATTCCGACTTAACAACATCACCCAATTTACACATATTGGGCCGGATCCAGAACTACGTTCGTCTTCCATAGACGGACGTAATTCAATGAACAATAGCTACTGCGCATGCGTCGTAGCTATTGTATGTAACCTGTGTATCAAAACGATATGCAGATTACGCACGATAGCTACTACGCATGCGCAGTAGCTATTCATTGAATTACGTCCGTCTATGGAAGACGGACGTAGTTCTGGATCCGGCCCAATGATTGTAGAAGTCAGGCGATTATCTGGCAATGCGCATGCCAAATGTTACACATCAGATCTCCAGATGTATGGAACTTAATTCCATATGTCTGAAGATCTGTCCAACAGGGTGTCCCATCCATGCATATTATACAGTATAACATGGTAGGGTTACGGCAGCGCCCGTGCAGATCATTAAGTCCCTGCAGGAAAAGGTGGGCGACCTTGAGAATTGTCACTGCTGTAACAATTTGTGTTTCATAGGGATTCCTAAAAAGATCAAGGGACCTCATTTGGTGACATTTCTGAAGGTTGATTTGCCTCAGACTCTGGGCCTCTCTTCTACTTCCACTTCTATAGTTATCGAAAGGGTAAACAGGCTGGGGCCCGAACACTGAGGCTGTAGAGAAAGATAAATACCTTAATTATCAAGATAAAGAACTTGTCCTGGACTCATAACAAAAGAAGGGTGAGGTACTGCTTCAGGGAATTAATCATTCTTATTTTCCAAGACTTTTCAACTATAGTCTCTCAGAAGCACAGGGAATCCTCTACTTCGTACAAATGCTTGTTTAAACACAATGCTTTGATTGACAATCGTTTCTGTAAAAGATATGCCAGCGCATCCCGTTTTATAACCAGGTAAGCTGGTCACACATTATACAGTCGGACCCAAGCTAGCAATGGGCCTGATCCAGAACTACGCCTCGGACCGAATTTACACGTGGCTGAGACGTAAAATCGCTGTTTTGTGCGCACTGCGCACCATAGAAAATACGCACATTAACGTAGCGTAATTGTGAACGTATGGGCCATTCACGTATGTCACGTAAATACTTACGTGTGGGCGTGCCAATTTTACGTTTTAACAAAATACGTGAAGTAGGCGGGGGGTTGTATTTAAAGTGTACAGTATGGGCGTGCTTAGCTGCGTAAATTCGTCTAGGCCATACATACGTGTGCGTATGACTGCGGTTACGTTGGAAAAAGTTAAGGTAGGGTTTGGAAAGCGTATCTTAACAAAATACGTCCGTGCAAGGGGTGTGCCGAGGGGAGTGTAACGAATTTACGAGCACAAAAATACGCTCCGCGAATAAATGTATGGCAAACGTAGTTCTGGATCTACCCCAATGTTTGCTAATGCATGGATGTTACGGGGGTTGCCATGGTAGCAAGCCACACACTCCAATTATTGCTCATAGCAACAAGTAGTGTGTGGCACCGATTTCCCTATGTGGAAAATTGTCCTGATTATTGTCAATTTTCATGCTGGGAACAGAAATATCTTTCTAGCGTGTTGTCTGCTTAAAAGTTTTCTGGCAAACTGGTCCTTACTATACACTGCACAATACCCGGGAGATGTGTGAAGAGTGTGAGGAGTTTTTCTTGCTGTATCTGTTTTCCTAGAACTCTGTTTATCTCCCGTGCAAACAATTGGGTGGAAAACAGGAACAGGTTTTGCCACTTTTAATGCAGATTTGAAAACTGTGCAGAACAGCCCATGTTTAACACAAACTGCCACATTCTGCACGAAGTCTGAGAGTTCCTGGGGTGTGGGTCCCTGCTATAGGGCTGTTTTCTCCCAGCCAATTTAGAATTGGTTGGGATATCGATAGCTTATGTCTTGATGAGGCACAGCAATCGATCCCCAGAGCACCGAAAATGGTGCTCCGAAAGGTAAGGTTAAAAACTACCCCATCCCTTCACCTAATTCTGATCCTAAACCTCCCCTTCCATTACCCTAATCCTAACCCTCCCTTCCCCACAGCCTGACCCTGACCCTCCCCCACAGCCTGACCCTAACTTCTCCCTAGCCTGACCCTAACCCTACCTCTCCATTCTCCCTAGCCTGACCCTAACCCTCCCCTTCTATGGGCCTAATCCTCCCTAAGAGCCTAACCCCCCCCCAAAAAAAACAAAAAACTAAAAGTCCCTGGAGAGGTTACTCACCTCTCCGGAGCAATCAGTGGTGGGTCCTGCAAAAATGAATGGGCGAGTATGGCAATCGGCACACTCACCCATTTATAAAAAAAAAACTCTCCCTATTCAAAATAGAGAAAGACGAAAAGTAACTTTTGTCTGATTTCTGAAAGCACCCATCGTAGCGGGGACTGCAACCGGTGTGGATGGACGTGCAGCCATTTCAGAAGCCAACACTACCAAGTTTAAAGAACAAAATTTAAACTGAAATTTATCTGTTCCCTAATGAATACATAACTATAAAGATGTTAACATGCAACAGAAAAAAAAATAAAGGTTTAATAAATAAAGTCTATGGATCCATGGCAGCAGAATTGTTATTCACAATAAAAATGTTATTAGTGTTTGTCTTTCTCCCTAACATTTCTACCTTTTCAGTAGCAGCACAGGAAAACTGCATTAACAAAACAAAGTAACAGGGTGACCAGAATTCACCATGTCATTCACTAATCACCGTGAAACGTGTCCCTCACATTATATGACCCTTCTTTTGTACTAAACGAGCAGAGCTTTGAAGTTTGCAATGATGAGGATCACTGATCCATGTAGTAAAGTTAAACAACACTTTATATAGATACGCAAATTACATGGAATAAAATCACCACTAAACACAAGTAGCTGAGTCAAATCGAATTATTGTAAATGAAATACTCAACTGAAGCTATAACAGAGTTTACAAATGATGGAGGTGCTACTTACATGCCCGATAGGATACCAACACAAGAAAAAAACACTGCCTACAAGAAAGATGTGCTCAAGAGAATAACACAACAACACTTCATGTGTAGTTACAGTAACTAATGCTAAAATGTCAGTTGAAAAAGCAACACTATGGGGAAAATTCTATTCCTTGTGATTAGGTGCAAGTGCACCTATTCCTGCCTATTATAGTAGCTGAACATCACAACATTGGGGTAGATCCAGAACTACGTGTGCCGTTCGTTTATTCGCGGAGCCTATTTTCGTGCACGTAAGTTCGCTACACTCCCCTCGGCACACCCCTTGCAGGACGTATTTTGTCAAGATACGCTTCCCAAACCCTACCTTAACTTTTTCACACGTAACCGCTGTCATACGCACACGTACGTATGGGCTGAACAAATTTACGCAGCTAAGCACGCCCATACTGTACACTTTAAATACCACCCCCCGCCTACTTCACGTATTTCAGACGTATTTTGGAGTAACGTAAAATTGGCACGCCCACACGTAAGTATTTACGTGACACATACGTGAATGGCCCATAGGTTCACAATTACGCTACGTGAATGTGCGTATTTTCTATGGTGCGCATGCACATTGCGTTCTAAACAGCGATTTTACGTCTCCGCCACGCGTAAAATCGTTTCGAAGCGTAGTTCTGGATCAGGCCCATTATCTTTATAGGGTGCGAGATAAAATACATGATGTAGATTCACGCGATGTGTCCATTTTAATTCAGCAAATTATTATTAAAACCAGAGACATGACTCATCATGTGGTTCAACTTAATGCATCTGAAGTGACAATAAACCTAGGAGGATGAATAAACAA
This sequence comes from Limnodynastes dumerilii, assembly GCA_011038615.1. Taxonomy (NCBI): domain Eukaryota; kingdom Metazoa; phylum Chordata; class Amphibia; order Anura; family Limnodynastidae; genus Limnodynastes; species Limnodynastes dumerilii. Next base: position 833,603 of record WWET01000108.1, read on the forward strand.
ACTGCATAAATCAAAAATACTTATCTGAAGCACCACTGAGCTGCTGAAGCTTCCGTCCTTCTCTTTCCTGGAATTAAGTTGATGTGAATCACAACTATACAGCAGCTCAGTTGTGCTTCATGTTGTGAGTCCCCACTGCGAAGCTCTCATTGCGAATTAGGGGCAGCCGAAAGCTGTTTTTCAGCTGTCCCTATTTCAATTGCGAGCAATTTGCATACTCACCCATTCATTTTCAGAAGCGCCGCCAGGGGAGACTTAGGGTTAGGCTGCGTGGGGGGAGACTTAGGGTTAGGTAGGGTTAGGCCGCGTTGAGGGGAGTCTTAGGGTTAGGCCGCGTTGAGGGGAGTCTTAGGGTTAGGCCGCGTTGAGGGGAGTCTTAGGGTTAGGCCGCGTTGAGGGGAGTCTTAGGGTTAGGCCGCGTTGAGGGGAGTCTTAGGGTTAGGCCGCGTTGAGGGGAGTCTTAGGGTTAGGCCGCGTTGAGGGGAGTCTTAGGGTTAGGCCGCGTTGAGGGGAGTCTTAGGGTTAGGCCGCGTTGAGGGGAGTCTTAGGGTTAGGCCGCGTTGAGGGGAGTCTTAGGGTTAGGCCGCGTTGAGGGGAGTCTTAGGGTTAGGCCGCGTTGAGGGGAGTCTTAGGGTTAGGCCGCGTTGAGGGGAGTCTTAGGGTTAGGCCGCGTTGAGGGGAGTCTTAGGGTTAGGCCGCGTTGAGGGGAGTCTTAGGGTTAGGCCGCGTTGAGGGGAGTCTTAGGGTTAGGCCGCGTTGAGGGGAGTCTTAGGGTTAGGCCCGCGTGGGGGGAGGCTTAGGGTTAGGCCGCGTGGGGGGAGGCTTAGGGTTAGGCCGCGTGGGGGAGGCTTAGGGTTAGGCTGCAGGAGGGACTTAGGGTTAGGCTGTGGGTGAAGGGGGGGGGTACACCTAGGGTTTGGGAAAACTCACCTTTCGCTCTGTGGATCAACTGCTATGCCTCATCGAAGCATAAGCAATCATATCCTAGCCAGTTCGGAACTGGTTGGAAGCAAGCGGCCCTTTTCGAAATATCATGCATCAGATTTGTACATTTTTTGATTTATGCAGTTTCTTTATTCATCCTCATAGGTTTATCCTGTAATAGTCATTTCAGATGCATTAAACTGAACCATCTTATGTGGTGTTATAAATAGCATCCTCTATGTAGTTACAGCATGCTGGGGCTTGTAGTTTCACAACACCTAGACAACTACAGGCCTGCACGCATAGTAACAGCCTGTATTTCAGTTGTCAACGTTTGAAAAGTTTATACGCTGGTCCCTCTAAGCCTTAGCTAGCAAGTGTATATGCCCACTTGGAACTACCCAACCCTAAAAAACATATTTGTTACCTTCTCTTCAGTTGCTAAGCTCTACATGTACAGTAAGCAATCAATTGATGCTCAAGTAGGGAATGGGGTTGGCGGTAAGGGACGCTGACTTTTGAACATGTTACAGCCACCAGCTACATGACGACTATCACTTAACAAAATAAGCTGAAAATAGAAATGTGATATTGGGAACTATTTCCCCATTCCCAACAGCGTGAGACTGCAGCGGTGACGGCAGATACATTAGGGTTAGGCTGTGGGTTAGGGTTACTCCATGGAGCATGAATTGTTAGGGATAGGTTAAGCATGGACGGTTAGTGTTAAGCCTGAAGGGGAAGGTAAGTGTTAGGCTTCAGGAATGGAGGCTTAGAAAAGGGTTAAGGGTAGGTTCAAATTAAACACATGTCTTTCGGCGGAAGAGTTTTTGAGACTCCAAGGGCCAGATATACTAAGCTGCAGGTTTGGAAAAGTGGAGAGGTTGCCAATGGCAACCAGATTCTAGCTCTCACTTTTTTAATACATACTAGAGAATGTCAGCTAGAAACTGATTGGTTGCTATGAGCAACCTCTCCACTTTTCCAGACCCAGAGCTTAATAAATCTGGGACCAAGCGTAGCATCTCCGTCGCTTTATAAAAAGCAGACAGGTGACAACTATCGCTATACAATTATATTTTGTGTGATGACCGTGTACGAACCAGTGTTATATTTAGATAATTAGAGGGCAGTCGATTATATTTTTGTAGGCTATTAGCCATTTTACCTTATAGGCAATCAAAGACTTTATGCATCCCCCAGTGTCAGGCTTATAAAATATCTCTGAATAACATTGTTATAGACTCATACTTTTGAGCATCTTTTTGAAAGTCCAAGTTCCACGAGAAGTTCCTGACTTCCCACTAGTTTGGGAGACCATCCTCTGTAGGACCAGCTATCTAATGGTCAGCTCCAATCTACAGTTATGTGCAGGTTTATTTCCCTCATGAGAGGGATTGGGAGAAAAACAACCCATGTTAGTATTTGGAGCACAGGTAAGTTGTGTTGCAGAAAGCATTCAGTGGAGATGGACAATGAAAACATGGTGAATATTTTCAGCTGTGCAAATATCCCTCTTGAACTTAGGTCAGGCCACATAGATAACAGTAAGTAACATAATTTCAAAGTCTAGGAGATAAGTAAAGAGTCTGAGTCTGAGGAGATATTAGTGAGCTATTAACCCTGGCAAATATAATGTTTGTATTGAATGGAAAGATGGTAAACATAGACGTAACATAAATCAACCTGGTCAGTGGGCAGAGAGAGAGTTGCCTTCTGGGGACCTGATCCAGACTTAAGTGTGTTTTCTGTAAACAAGGAGTTGTGAAAATAAGAGACTGGCGCACTCCCCTCTCACATGTGGATTTTAGCTGACTGACATGCGCATAACCCTACCATAACTTCTCAGCGTGTATCGCTGTGCCTCACCTAGCCCACACTGTACAATTCAAATGCCCCTCCCCACAATGTATAATCGAATGTATGGAGTGCTGTCACGCCCCAATGTACAGAATGCTGTACCAGTTCTGTATGTACAGAGTTCCGCTGCGCACATCTGGGGTGTGCATGTGCGGTATGATCACACAGCCAGACTTAGTTCGCTGCTGCATAAAGCGGCTGTCGTTAAATCTGGATCTGGTGCAGGGTCTGCACAGGGAGTACAGGAATATCAACAGATTACCCTTATACAAACCTTCCCTCCACAACCACTAAGTCAGCTGGAGATGTGCAGAAGAAAGAGCTCAGGGTCTACCCATCTTGAAATGGATAAAATACCTGGCCCGGATTCACAGTTACGTAGTTTTCGTCTTACGTACCATTTATGTACGTGGATTGCGTAAGCGCGGTCTTTAGACTGTGCTTACGCAATCTACGTACAGAAATGGTACATAGATAGTGTAAATAAGCTACTACGCCGACATAGTAGCTCAATTCTTAAAAACAACGTACGCAAGACGAAAACTACATAACTGTGAATCCAGACCCCTACAACTATAACCAGAGATACTATATCAGGGATTTATCTCAGAGTGTTTTCTGTTGCCTTCTGTTGTCCACTCTTAAGAAGGTCACTAGCTAGCTCAAACATTGGCATACAATTTACAGCTGGTGTACAATAAATATTTGTAAAATCTTTTTGTTTGAAGACCCGTTTTATTTTTTTTTTTACATGTTTGTTGTAGAAAACTCATGTCAATAAGAAGGCAAATAAAAGGAAGCACAATAATCTTAAAAGCCAATTAAGAATTCTATTAAACAAGCTGCTACTTCAGGTACCTAGTCTTAATACATACATGGTATGCTATATAGACGCTGAGATTACAATGTGAAAGCCATCAATAAAATTAGGAAAGAAACAACACTGTAACTGTTGCAACTACATTATATGATTTAAGAGTAAACTTTATGCATTACTTTATAATACAACATATGCAACTAAATGGGTAGAATGGAACAATTGTCAAGAGTGTGGTAACTAGAGTTTAATGCCAAAAAATGCTAAATTATGCACCTGGGACTCAAAAACCCAAAAGCTGAATAATATAATTAACGGTACTACATTTGAAACTACTAAGAAAGAAAGATCTAGGAGTCACATTATCATGAGACTTATTATCATGTGACTTAAAGGTAGACAAGCAAGAAATGTAAGTCGGATGCTTGTTTGCATAGGGAGAAGAATGAGCAGAAAGAAAGTAGTAATGTCAATTTATAGATTATTGGTACGGCCTCACAGGTATGGTTCACTGGTACTATGTGCCAAATTACAGCACATTGTAATCCAGCAACACAGCCAGGACGGAGGGATTTTATTCCAGCTTCAATGAAGACAGCGTGGACACTGCGACTATCTGGATCAATTGCTTCAACAATCAAGTAGTATTTTCACCTGACCCTCACCCTGCCCTTTTATCAGCCTAACCTTAACCCTTTATGTACCAAAGCCTAACCCTTCCCTACCCCTTACCAGCCTGCTGCAGCCTATCCCACTGCAGGTCAGGCGGAGCACACTTCACTATTGGGACAGGGTACTTAGTTGTAAAAGGCCCATTCGCTATGGTACCCGTTCCCAAAAATAATTTTCCTTATCCGTGCGATTTCAGCATAGATACAGCCGCAATTTAGTTGTCAGCTGTATCAGTGTCAAAAACTGGCTATTCGGACCGACAACTGCATCTTAGGCACACCTTGCATACTGCGTTTAGTTCTAAGTTTTAGAGGCCATTTCTCCAGGACATAAATAAATTACAGACTGCACAAATAAGAGCAACATGCATGGTACATGGCCAGTGTCACAAAACATATGAAGAAAGAATAGAGGAACCAAACACTTATAGCTTAGAGCAGACAATGGACCAGATCCAGCGTTTTTACAATACAGGAGGAAAGTTACACCTGGGTAATACTATGATGATTGCAGGGGAGTCATAGCTCATCTGTTGCAAACAGTATTAGAGTTGAAGGTGGCAATTCCTAGCCCAAGTTTCAAGCTGGTCGCTCTTTATGTGCAATTCATTTGACTCCCCCTGAAATAAACATGGTCTTGTCAAGGTGTAACTTTCCCCTCTTATTTTCAAATGAAAACGAATGGACCAATAGAATCCCATCTAAGGTGGTTGAGGCTAATGCAGTAGAACAATTTACACATGCTTGGGATAAATACTAGGACATCCTAAAACTTAAACAAAATTTAGGTTCAAATAAAGTCTAGGGTATGATGTACAAAAAATAGGCATACTGGATGGGCCAAGTGACTAACTTGCCCTCACATTTTGTTTCTATATACTGCAATGTCAAAAACACAGTCTCATGTAGGGGGAAGTGAATGACACCCTTCCAATGTCAGAATGTGCAACCTTTGCCTTTTTTCTTATTGTGATGTTTAAACTAGTAAATGAGGTAAGAGAAATGTGTGGTAAAACAGATTGCTCCAGTTACAAACTTCCAAATTGTTTTCAGAGAACACTAGTCTGTTCTGGCATTAGTGAAAATAATGCACTGGATAAAAAAAAAACCCTAGTATTACATGCAACTAATAGCTTAATCACATAAACAGCAGCATTGTAAAGCATGGACATAGATATACTTTAAAGCCTGATATTTTGCATGCTTACCATACATTGCACAAATATACTCTAAAAGCATATAAACTTATAGTAAATATAATAGGAAATCGTGTTCTGAGTTAACATAACTGGAGACTCACCAGCGACAGAAGAAATAGTACAGAGACAAGCTCAGTGACTGTCACAAATATTGTGCAATTTCATTTATACAGGAAGCGTAGCTCAAACTGCGCATGCGTGATCACTTCCCTATCCTGGCAGCCAGCGATCCTTCCTCCAAGTGTGACATGAGGGGCGTGGTTAGGAATAGAGTGGGGGCGGGATTACGGCTGGTCTCATTTGAATATTGCCATTCTATCTGGTATCGGGGGAGTTCGGAGTGTTCGCTGTGTGGCGGGAGAAGCTGAGGGGAGTGATAGCGCTGCCAGTGACTGCAGGGAAAGGGCTGAGCTCCTGCTGGCGGAATAGCGCAGGTATTATAGAAATAAATAAATATAAACA
>WWET01000108.1:839579-856442 GCA_011038615.1 Limnodynastes dumerilii
TATGTGGAATGCAACCTCAATCACCAATACATGTGAGGACAGAGCTATAAAAACTATTGCCACCTCAAAGTTATACTGTAGGGGAGTACATAGGGATTTTACAATGTGGCCACCTGTGAACTAAATCAGGGGCTCCATTTACTTAATAGTGAAGCCTTCGTATTTAGTAGCTCACAATCTGGGGCTCCGTTTTCTAAATGGTGAAACCTTCGTATTTAGTAGATTTACCTGAAAACGGTCTTCTTAAATGAAGGCTTTACCATTTACAGAGCTATGGAAACCATGGCGATTATCATCTTCTGCCCGCTCCAATGAATACTTTAACAATAGCGCTGACACTCTATATAACATCATCTGAAGATGGCGTTAGTGTAAGTATTCCAGCGGTCTCCCCATTTTCCTCCCCTAATAGCTGTTATTAGGGGGAGGAAAGGGATAAGGTATGTATATGGAAAGCGCAGTAATAAACAGATTGTGTGTTTTTTTTTTTACAAATAATGAAATAAATAAATAATTATAAACATTAAAAGAAATAAAAAGTAAAGAAGGATTTAAACTTACCTGTTCGGCGTCTTTCTCTGTAGTTTTAGAGATCAAGGGCCTGATTCAGAGATACGATTTCCACGGCACTTAGGAGCGTATATTTAGGATCTTAGAAAATTACTGTGCATGCGTAGTAATAGTGCAACGCCATGTACGTAGCGGTTAGTAGCGTAAATTCGCTAAGATCGTAAGTATGAATCGATCGCAAGCAGTTAAGATCTTAAGTGCTGCGAATCTTTAAGATCTTAAGGATTTGCATGGAAATGGGCGGGGGGAGGCAGGGAAATGAGGGAAAGTGGGCGCGGGCTGACACTTGGGATCTTAAATATACGCTACTACGTCACTTAAGATCTCAACTGCCAGCGCAGAGTTAGGGCTAGTCAATGGTGGTCTAACTTTAAGATCCACTGCTGTTTGCAAGGGGAGTGACTCTTTATGCAGTGGGCTGTAACCTGCTAAGATCTTAACCTTAGATGCATATATTTGCGATCTTTTCGCAATCGCATCTCTGAATCAGCCCCCAAGTTCCTGCACATGCGCAGTGTATTTAACTTTTGGGACTTGATCTACGATAGAAGCCGAACGTCTCTGGCGAAAGTCTCACAGACCATTGCGGGACCTCGCCGGGGGGTAAGTATTTGTAAACGCTACCCGTAATATAGTCAGGCTCGCTGCTGCTATCATTAGCGCTTGATGCTCTAATGATTGTAAAAAGAGCCCCTAGTGATAGATAAACAAGCCAACCCAATCCTATAAAGCCCCCCCATCCCCCCAAAATATGTCTAACTTAATGACACCACCCCCATAAATATATGTTTTCATAATTGCCTCTTTGGGGATGTGTGGGGGGCAGGATAAAACTTCCTCTGGGGGGGTCCCTCTATCCAGTAACCAGTGCAGGCTTGTGCGTTTTAGCTATTTCAATGTTTTGCTGACGCCCCTTCCTTTACCCAGTGCAGCATTGGCACTGCTGGCTGGTAGGTTACACACTATGTACCACTCAGTTGTTGTGTGTTGAGCGCTGTTTATAAATATATTGCCAGAAAACAACTTGCCAGCAGCTGAAAACATAGCACTGTGCTCTGCTGGCTGGCTTCTTCTTGCTTCTTGTTTAGGTACCTAATGGCACTTATGAGTGCCATAGGGTTACCTTATCTTACCGTGCGTAGTTTCCTACTTAAGATGGAAACTATCCACGGAGAATGGCTCTCTCCACCCTCCTCCGCCATCCCCGGCTAATCTACATCCCTCCCCCCACCCATCTCCTCCCGAGGCTGCCTTGGCATGCTTCCTCCTGCCTAATCTTCTACATGCAGTTTTTTAAAAACTTTAAATGTTATGTTATTGTGTAAATGAGCTACTATGCATTTCTTAATTCACCACACTTAAGAAGCCAAAGTTTCTTAGAGTGATTCAGGTCCATTATTGTCAGAGGCTGTTTTACTAACAATGGGCCTGATCCAGAACTATGCGTCGGAGTGAATTTACGCGTGGCTGAGATGTAAATTCGCTGTTTTGTACGCACTGCGCATGCGCACCATAGAAAATACGCACTACAAACGACAACGAGAGAGGAACAGAAGATATACAGACTACACACAACAGGAAGCATCATAGAGATAGAGACTGTGGACTTTGACAGAAACTGTAAGCGCGAATCCCTTTGATCCATGTTATATATTTTAAATACGTGAAGTAGGCGGGGGTTATATTTAAAGTGTACAGTATGGGCGTGCTTAGCTGCGTAAATTCGTTCAGCCCATACTTACGTGTGCGTATGACTGCGGTTACGTTGGAAAAAGTTAAGGTAGGGTTTGGAAAGCGTATCTTAACAAAATCCGTCCGTGCAAGGGGTGTGCCGAGGGGAGTGCAGCGAATTTACGCGCACGAAAATACGCTATGCGAATACACGTACGGCAAACGTTGTTCTGGATCTACCCCAATTTCTTGAACAATTTCTCTTCATGGGTCTGTCATTTTTCATCCTCTGACATACCCATCCTTATCCTAGGTTATCCCAGTTATGATCCCCGTTAACAATGCTTCATCCCCTGATGCTTCTAAGCTTTTCTCTCTAACCTCATCTTTAAGCCTCTCCAGGTGGAGTGATACATCTACACATAAGGATGGCATTTTCTCAGTCTCTGATCTTAATAACTCCCCTCTTTCTGTCTCAGAACATAACATTATAATTTGTAAACTAGTTCTACTCCTTTGCTGTCTAATTCTAAAAATCTGTGCAACAATTCATGTTGTCAGTTTTTAATTTCCACTCTCCTTATATGGTTGTATCTCACTAAACTCTAATAGCTGTCCTTGGCTAAGTCCCTCCAGCTCCCCATCATTTACCACAACTTCAGTATGTTCACCACTATTTAATTTTTTTGTAAGGACAAAACCGTTAAAAAAGAAGTTCGTTGGTGCATATATCTGCTGTGAATAATACACACACTACCATCAGTGGCCAAGATCCTGCATTGTTCTTGAAGAACAAGATTGACAAAATCAGACAGGAATTGTCATCCTCCTCATCAACTAACATAATGCTCAACATCTATCCTCCATACTCTGGTCCTCTGTACTCATTCTAACAGACAAATCTAGAGAAAGTATCTGCTCTTTTCTTCTCTTCCTACTGTGATACCTGTACCTTTGATTCTGCAAATTCACAAATCAGTTGATGTCTATTGTCTGTGCTTATTCCAACCTTAACTGCAATCTATCTCTCCACTGGTATCTTCCTATAATTTTTCAAGCATTCACACATCACTACAAAAAAACAAAAATCCGACACCAAATCTCCATCAAATTATCAGCCTACTTCCCAGGATCTTCTTCAGTCAGGTATTGTTTCTCAACATTCCACCAAAACCGCACTGACCCAGTTTGTCAGTGAGTTTTTCACTGCTAATTGTAAAGGTCACCACATTCTTTATAGATTGTTGGTACGACCTCACCTAGAATACTGTGTTCAGTTCTGGAGGCCATATCTCCAGAAAGACATAAATACATTAGAGACTGTGCAAAGAAGAGCAACTAAAATGGTCCATGGCCTTTGTAACAAATCATACCAAGAAAGGCTAGAGGAACTAAACATGTATAGCTTGGTGCAGAGAAGGGAGAGGGGGGACATGATAGCAGCTTTCAAATACATCAAGGGTTGTGGCCAGCTAGAGAAAGGTGGCATTTTTCGAAGGAAGAGATGTAATAGAACACAAGGGCATGAATATAAACTGGAGGGTGATAGATTCAGAGGAAATGTGCGGAAAAATTACTTAGATAAGTGGAATAACCTCCCATCTGAGGTGGTTGAGGCCAATACAGTAGAACAGTTTAAACATGCTTTGGATAAATATAAGGAAACTAAATTAAGGGTAAATAGGGTCAGTATAGTTTTAAATAAACAACTGGGCAGACAGGATGTGGCCCTTATCTGCCGTCACTTTCTATGTTTCTTCCAGTTCTTCTAGAAATTTCTGCTGCTTTGACACTGTTGACCACTCTCTTCTCATACAAATGTTAAAACCCTAGGTTTTCAGGACACAGTTTTTTTCTGGTTCACATGCTACTTATTTAATTGCTCATTCAGTGTTCACTTTTCTGGATTCGCCTCCCTTGCTATGCCACTTTTTGTTGGTGTACCGTAAGGCTCAGTGTGAGTTTATTGTTCTCGATCTTTACCACTTCCCTTGGACAGCTAATAAAGTTAGATTTCGGTATTATCTGTATGCCCCAGTTTCTCTAGTGAAGGATGGAGTGTGAGTTCCCGTTGCGAAGGGCCCTATTTCGATACTGGCTGGGATATCGATGACTTATGCCTCGATGAGACATAGCAATCAATCTCCGGACCACCAAACACGGTGCTCCAAAAGGTTAGCAACCCCACTCCCTAACCCTAATTCTACAAGGAGAACAAGGAGACAAGGAACCAGGAGGATGGATGGCAGGATAAGGGAAGTGGAGAGAGTACAGGAGAGGCAAAGGAACTAACAGGAGATTCAAATGCACAGAGAAAAAAGCTGCCGAACACACAAAAGACCAACTATGTAACTGGCCACATGGGGATAGATTCAGAACAGCGTCCGTGAGTGAATTTACGCTAGCCGCTAGCGTACATTCACACATTAGTACTTACAGTGCATGCGCACATCAGTTATTACACCACGTAAGTCATAACGTAAGAGGCAGAAACGTATCAGTACATGAGAGGGGTGTGCCGAGGAGAGAGCATAGAGGGCACGCTAGCGTAAGAACGCGGCGTAGTAAAAGCGTAGCTCTGGATCTGGCCTATGGTCTCCATCTGCCAGCTATTGACTTCATCCCCCAGTCAGGGTTCGCAGCCAGACACATCCCCGAGCTGACTGGAGACTGTAGTAACTGCTGAGAGTTAATAATGACATTCTGCCATGAACTACATAACAGCGTGTAACTAATATGTTTTTCAAAAGTATAAAAATTCTTCAACCTACAACCTGTAAACTATCACCTGGGAAGGACATCTCATAGTGTTACACTTGCCCCTGGGATGTACCTTCCTGGGCTCCATCATGCGTTGTAAAATATCTGTGATGAACTGAGAAGATACTGAGTCTCAGCGGATTGAGTATTGCGGATTGTGAGAATTTGAAAGGAAGAGGTTGTGGACTGAAGGCAGTTTATTACAGATAGAGGAAGTGATAAAACTTTATAAGCGATAGAGCCTTATTATGAGTGGAACCTAGATTCCTTTCAAGGGGGATAATTTGAGCATAATGAATAAATAAAGAGCTTTATTAAGGACATATAAATGATATGTTCCATATTAAAGCCCTTTCTTCCTCTTTAACTGTGTTCAAGGTATTCCTCAAAATAGGACTATCTATACTCCATAATAAAACTCTTTACTCCTTCTTAGTTGTGTTCAAATTTACCCTGAGATAAGGGCTGTGTATGATATAGAGCATTAATAATCGGTAAAAATCAGAGCTTTACTATGCGGTATAATTTGAGCACATATAAGGAGGAATAAGAGCTTTAGAGAAAATGGGAGGATGAGTGTTGGGACAGCGGTGGGGAGAAAAGCCTTTCCTGTAGTCTAAGCATTTCTCGAAGCCTATCCCTAACCTCCCTCTCTCTCCCTGCGGCTTAACCTTAGCCCTCCCTTTGCAGAAGCCTAACGCTAATGGACTTCCTGAATAAACATTTTGGATTCAACTGTAAGCAAGCCCCAGCATAATTTTTAATCGCTTGAGAGTATCTAACACTTTCATAGCATTAATTCTTACATTTACTATTTCAAGCTTTTGGAAATTAATGTCTTTCACTAACAACTAGTCTATAAAAGGGAAAGTTATTATGCAAACTAATGTTTTGTGTCCAAAGCTCAGCAGTTCAGTGCAGTGTATTGTATTATTTGATTTGCAGTTTCAGTGAAACATTATTCTCACATTATATGGCAGAGCTAGTAATCTGGAAAAACAGAAAATATCTAATATCAACATTATGATCATACATTAAAGCAACAGCAGCATTATCCCTGGATCCCCAAGCTATTATTTCTGCCTGTCTTGCCTTTCCTTCTGCCTCTCTCCTTGATTGATAGTGCTACCCATATATTCTGTATGCCTTTAATGTTAATATAAGAACTATGCAATACATACATCCATGATAATATTTGCTGTAACTGTGGCATCACAGTGAGAGGTTATTTGAACACAGTTTTTCCCTTTGTACATTTTTTTTTAGCCTTTTCCTTGCAGTCCCTCAATTTGGTGCTTGATTTTATTATCTCATTCTGCATATCTGTGCAGTTCTATTAAAGAAATAACACAAAAAACAGCATTATGCTATGGTAAGGGTGAATTAACAGAGGCAGCTGACATGTAGATCTGATGAGGAGGAACACCATTTTCCAAGATTTTGTTAGACTTCAGCTGGAAAAGACGTCGGACAATGGAGGTAATGAGGATAAGTAGAATTACATTAAAATACATGTTCTTAATTAAAATAAAATGCCGAAGAATACAGAATCTTCTTTCTGATGACAATCTGCTTATGAATACACTATTAGCTTAGGACTTAGGGAATAACTATTGTAATAATTGGGGTGGGGAGGGGGGTTGGTTAGTTGGTTCTATGATGGAAACCTGATAAGGTTTACACTTAGAATAGGAGAGATGACCACCGGAGGTAAGTGCCCACAGTAGGGAACATTGTTAGTTAGGGAATATTTATTTTTGACATGCCTACTTAGTGTTAAGGGTTAATGTATGTTTATTGCTGAATGTATTTTTTTAACACACTACACGCAACCACGCATGGTTAGAAGCCTAACCATGCTGCCTCTGATATTATTACAAGGCTAAGCAATGCTGAGCCTTGTAGTTCTATCAGCACAGCATGGCTAGGGCTTTCAGCCATGCAGCACTTAGATTTTTAAGTCTATTGACATGTGTTTTTGCTGGTCAGGGACGGGACATCACCCGCAAATTGCACCTCTCTGGCTGCGATGTTTTTTTTGGGTGATTTCAAATCACACTGAAGGCGATTTGTTCAAATCGCCTTTAGTGAATAGGGCGATTTTTTTTTTCTTCTATCTTTTACATGGCAAACATCTTGACGATTTCTGTCCAGCGATGTTTGCCATGGCGATTTGAAATCACACTCAAATCATGCGATTTTGAGCTTAATGAATACTGATCAGCGATTTTATAAAGCTCAAATCACGCGATTTGAGGCGATTTAGCCCAAATCGAGCTTAATGAATGAGGCCCATAGTCATTTGCAGAGGGACACCGATGAAGAAGGACCGCCTCATGGGATCCTTGATTAATAAGATGGACCAGAGCACCAAACTCTGCACTCAAGATAGAAGATTGCAGAAATATAAGTATCAAGTTTTTTTTTTTATTATATACAATGTTTTGGCCACCACTATTGTAACATTTAAAAAGATTATCGGGGAACATGAATATTAAACATTTATTGGGCCACATTACTATTAAATCTTTATGGGGGCACATCATTGTTAACCATTTATCAGGCCACATTACTATTAAATATTTATGGGGGAACATTATTATTATTAATGATTTATGGGGGAGCATTATTCATGGTGCAGCATGCCATGAACACTTGGCATGCTGCCACTTATGGTACTAAAATTCAGAGAATTCCCATACACATAAGCATGTTGTACCTTCTCATATTATATGCGACCGCATGCTAGAGGTTAATAGCTTTTCATGAAAAAGCCATTTTTTTTTCAAAATTATTATACATTACAATTTTTTTTTTAATACTAAGAGACACAGTGTAAATGATAAACCCTTCTGTTAGGCTTTGCACCCAGGTGTTGAACAATAAGCGCAGAATCTCCAGGGGGTGGAATCTAACCATCGGGTGGTATTCACCAGGGCCCCTGATGGTGGGGTTGGATTTGGCTGCGCCCTAAATGGCAGGTCGCACCCCTGGAGGTCTAAGGCGTAGAGAGATGGAAAGGTGAATGGTAGAACACCAGCCAGCACCAATACAGGGGAAAGGAGGCCATGACAAAGCACGGGAGGAAAAAGACCAGGATATCTAAAGAAAGACCACCCACAATAATGAACAGTGTAGTAGTGGAGGATAGACCTGCAGGAAATACAGGCTGACCACACTATGTGCAGTACTGTAGGGCAATGTGGCACAGGGTAATAGGGAAGGATTAACCTGTTTGATACACCGGTAGTCTACACTATGTGCAGTAATGATGGACAAATAATAATTAAATGCACAACGTAACTAGGAAAGGTAAGCCTGTTTGGAACACAGCTAATCTGCACTATGTGCAGTAATGGTGGACAAATGATAATATAAATGCACGGTATAGTTGGGAAGGGTTAACCTGTTGAGCACACAGGTAATCTGCACTATGTGCAGCAGTGGTGGACAATAATATAAATGCACGGTATAGCTGGGAAGGGTTAAGCTGTTGAATACACAGGTTGTCTGCACTATGTGCAGCAATGGTGGACAAATAATAGTAATATTGCACAGTATAACTAAGAAGGGTGACCTGTTGAATACACAGGTTGTCTGCACTGTGTGCAGCAATGGTGGACAAATAATAATATAAATGCTCAGTGTAGTTGGAAGGGGTTAACCTGTGTGTTACAAAGGTGTTCTGCAGCATGTGCAGTAATGGAAAGCAATATTCAAAATCTACAACAGTGCAGGGTAGGAGAAACAGAAATACACAAAAGAACGAAGGGAGCAACCCACTCAAGCAGCAGGGAACAGAGGTACTAAGACTGGACAGAGAGGTGAAATACCAATGCCAGAATGACCAGGAAAAGAGCCAAACGTGGAGTACAGACAGTATGGCAGGAACATAGCTACAGCAAGGACTAGAGACGCTATAACTCGCCCCGCCAGGCAGAGCGAACATAAATAGAGAGACCAGCCAATCAGGAATTAACAGCAGTACAGGTCCCAGGAACTATAAGCCCCAAAAGGCCTAGCACTAAAAGGGGCAGAGATATCATTACCAGGCCGGTCGGACAGAGGCATTTAACACCTTCATAAAGCACCACACAATCGCTTTTGATTATAAATTTGCAGCACAAAGCGACTCTTTAGTGAATCCAATGATCTGGGAACCAAAATCGCTGAATATCGTGGCGATAGTTGGCCATTTGTAATGGCTTCCTAACATCCCCCTTAGTAAATCTGATTTGAGTAATTGAATTGAGTAATCTGGTTTGAATTAAAAAAAAAAGCAGCAGGGTTTTTTTTATTCTTAGCATAGAAAGATATATGCATCCTTTTTTTAAATTTATTTAATAGATTGTTGAAAGCATTGACTGCACATATTCTTACACATCCATTCAATGCTGTTTGATTTTAAGAATTAATGTCTGTATTAATGTATATATCAAAAGACTGTTGGATAGCTAATACATATAAATGTTCAAAAATGAAACTAATAATGTGCCAGAAATGGTTTGATGAGTTCCTTTGAATTGTAAGTACAAAGTTTAGAAAATAATGTAAAAACATTCATATGGGAAAACATTGTGAGTTATATATATACTTCTGCCACTACCGTGAATGCAGTTTACAACATACAAAAAATACAACTTTAGTAAAAAAGATATAAAAATATATCTGGTGCTACAGAGCACTGGGACATATTAAAATTCCACAATAATGATACAATACTGGGTTATCTGGTGTGCCAAATCAATAATTTTCAAGTAGCATCCTGTTCAACACCTCCCATAATGCTTTGCAAAACCCTGCTCCATTAATTACATATGTTGTCAATTCTGCACCTCTGTAGATGTCTGAATAAACTCTAACACTACATTGATGCCAATTTCATCAATCACCCATTAAATGTTTCTTACCTTTAATAAAAGCCACTAAAAAGAGCATGGTAGATATTTAAAACTAGCTTTGGCTCATGGTCACTCTGTGAAAGGACCCTTTTATTTAGCTGAAGCTTTAACAAATGTCTTCTACGCACTGCATTAAAAACAGGTCTGCTATCTCAGTATTTCATCTTATATATAACTGTATTAAACAAGAGTTGATTGACATGAAAAAAGTGTTGTTTCTTTTTGCTTTCATTTCAGCTCTTTTTCAGCTATTATCTATTTCTCATTTCCAGCCTGCACACTTCAGCTTCCTTTCCAATTATTTCCTCTAATCATACATTGAACTTGTGCCTTCTAGGTATTTGAAGAACATCCAGCTCAAAGATATCTAGTATTGTACAACTAATAAAACTCTTGTGTGTGACAAATAAGAATGCATTCTTTTCTATTCTAGGGCATTTTCTTCTCTACAACTCTGCACAACACACAGCTGGTCACTTGGATGATCCGATAATTAAGGTACCCTGTCTGTCTCATCACCTTCATGCTGAGAGACCTCCACTTTGCCCGTGAAATTGCTCTTTCCTGAGAAGTAACGAAAATGTCAATTTTAAAGACTCCATCCTTGACCTTTACCCATCTGGAATTATTATTTTGTATCTTGTATTGTTTAAAAAAAATAATACTATGCAATTATTATACAGTCTTGTTATTGCAGTATAAATGTGATACCCGCCTTAGTTAAAGGTAAAGGTTTGTTATTGTCTGAACAATGTAACTAATATCTTCCTTCCAAATTGCAGAGAGGTGAATCAATGTAAGAAAACTCAGAATAGCTTCACACCAGTGTTGAGCTAAATACATTTTGTTTTAATAAATGTTTTCTGAATGTTTCAGAATTGCAGAAAACTTAATTCGGTTCATAGAATGAAATAACATTTTGCAACTTATTTTGTTTTCATTCAACAGAAAATGTAAATTGCAGAATTGAAACATTGAACTTTCACATCCAACAAGTAGAATACTATAATTCTTTGTAACAGTGAACTATCTCTCTCCACTCAAAATCAATAATAAATAGAAAATTGCAATTAATATTCCCCCCACTTAATCACAATATATCATTTATAACTTTCAAGATTTTAAACATAACAATACAATATTGCAAAAACCAGAAATATAATTTAATAAAATATACAGAAGAAATCTTAAAATTACTATAAATTGTACTTTAAACCCTGTGCCCAACAAATAGTCCATGCAGCTGCAATTATTATTAAGACTATGGGAAAGTTCACCCCTACTCAGGCTATGAAAAATTACAATTTAGCAAATGAGTTTCTCCGCTCACTCTCTCTCACTCCTTTGTTTCATCACCTACACTCCCTTGTATCTCCTCCGCTGACACTCTCCTCAATTTAGCCACCAACACTCCCATGTACCAACTTTGCTTTCACTCTCTGCCACTTCACCACTGACACTCTGCTGCACCGACTCTGCTGTTACTCTCCGTCTCCTCACCAGTACGAGACCCATGCCGGCTGCACAGTCCCATGAAGGCGTGAGACCAGCATCACTACTGTCAATCAGAAAGCGCTCCCCACCTGCAGAAACCCCCAGGGGCACCACATAAAGGTATAAAAAACACAAAAAAAGCTAGGGGTTTGTTCCACAATTTAAGAGTAGGTGCAAAACAGCTGCAAGCGCAGACCTGAGCAGAACCTTATTGCAATGTAAATAAATGTTGCAAATAAATTTTCATTCTTTTGCATGCAGGAAAATGCTTTGCTTTTGCACATAGAATTCAAATAGTGAATAGCTTTATGTTTAATCTGTAAATTAGAGTTGAGATAGGAAACTTCACATCTCAACTGTGGTTCTGTTTTGACAGTTTTAAATTCGCTCCTCTTGCAGTTTAATCTGCTTAGGTCTACAGTTGGAACCTGTTTTGCCCTTACTCACAAATCATGTATCAGCCCTTAGGAAATTAAACTTTCATATTATTTATGTTAGCTGTTAAGAACAGTCTGTTCATCAGAACATTTTTAGGATATAATTTCATTTTGGTGCTTCCTTTTTCTTACGTTTCTATCCTTCCATCCAACTACATTTCTAAATAATACTTTTAATGTCAAAATAAATATTTATGTTATATAAATTGCCCTTACTCACAAATCATGTATCAGCCCTTAGGAAATTAAACTTTCATATTATTTATGTTAGCTGTTAAGAACAGTCTGTTCATCAGAACATTTTTAGGATATAATTTCATTTTGGTGCTTCCTTTTTCTTACGTTTCTATCCTTCCATCCAACTACATTTCTAAATAATACTTTTAATGGCAAAATAAATATTTATGTTAAATAAATGATGATATCATAAGAGAAATTCTAAAGCATGTGGGGCATATTGAGCACAATTATGAAAGAAAAAAAATGTTTTAATTATGCTTGTATTATCACCTATAGACACAATGGGCTGGATCCAGACTTAAGTAAATGCTTGAAATTAGTTACTCCTGGGCTAAACCATGTAGATTGCAGGGGAGTCATATTTCATCTGTTGCAAGCAGTATTAGAATTGAGAAGTGATGTTTCCTATCCCAAATCTAAATAACAGTGTGATAGTAAAGCTGGTCAGTATCTGTGTGCAGTAAGCAATTCGAAGATATATCCCTGCATGCAAAGAATACAATTAACTTGACTCCCCCCTGCACTCAACATGGTTTAGCCCAGGAGTAACTAATTTTAGGCACCTACTTAAGTCTGGATCCAGCCCCATCTTTCAAAAACAGAGGTAATAATATATCCACCTGCCAGTAGAAGTTACCCAACTGATCTCTCTTTCTGTTGACAACACTACACTATTACTTGACTTTGCCCTGTCCTTTGAGAACCACATGCAATCTTAATCCTGTTACATTCATCTAAAAAACATTTCCATTAATCTTCTCCTGCATTGATTATTGTAATGCTCTCCTTACTCTACTCCCCAATATATAATTATCCCTTGAGTATATATTTATGTGGCAGCTAAACTAATTTTCCTTACACAAATTTTCTATAGCTAGTCCACTCTGTCACTCTCTATATTGGTTATCTAATTTTTTTTCAAATTGTAATTAAAAATACTTATGCTAACCTAAAAAGCCATCAACAAAGAAAATAAATATTTGAAAAAACGCTACTGAGTAAACCTATTTTCCAAAATATTTAAATATGTTGACCAACTGACCAAGCCGAAATCAAATAAAATCCCAAAAATAAATATTTAAATTAAAGTAAAAAACACACCAGTCTTTAATGTATTCTCTCCATATTTTTAGTGATCCTACCTAATGTTGTAAATCCTGTTCAAATTACATCACACCCATTGTGGTTTCCATATAAAGTTTTTACTCATAGACCAAAGGTGGATATTAAGCCATGAATAGTGCCTGAGAGAGCTCTAATTTAAAATCCAGGTGAGCTGCAAAGATTTTTTTTGTTTACCTTATTCATGTGTCTACTTTGTTGCTGGTTTACACTTCCTGGTTTTGAAATGCCCTCCTTCACTTAGGTGTTTCATGTTGTGTTCTCTAAACTCAATGCTCAGCTTTGTCATTTAAACCCTTCACTGGCTGCACCTCCTTGTCAGAGCAACATGTTTCCTTTGCCTGCTGACTTGCGTCCTCAAACTTGCCCTTGTGTTTTGGCTCTCTGGTTCCTGGTCATGTCTCTTGCCCTAAGTTCTAGCAACCTACTCCTCATATCTCCAGTTCCAGCATTCCTTGTATTTCTGGTTCTTGTCCATGTCTTTAGTTCCTGTATGTGCCTCTACTTCATGCATCCCTCATGTCCTCATATACAGCTCATACCTCAGTACCATCGTATTCCTCTGGTGATAGCTGTTCCTACTGTATCTGTCTGGACTATACTTACACTTCATGGATCTTAGTCCATCCCCACCATTAGGGGCTCTGGTGAACACCTGGCCTGTATTTAGGGGTGGTCCAGTGTTGTCAGATCATTTTGTTGACATTCACAAAGTGTCAGCCTAATGTCGAGTTTTCAAGAAAATAACCTTAGGTCCTGTGTACTGAACCCTAACATAAATGGCCTCCACAAGACATCCAAAGCAGGGACCGTATCCTGAGCTGCAAGTAAATTCCTTATGCTAGCCTCTGCAATGGAAGCTAACATATAAAATTTGAGATCCATAATTCAGTACGTGCAAAGGGAGAACACACCCCTTGCCCTCCCCTCACACGTACGGGCCTTCCGTATGCAGAAGACTTACTGTACAATTACCATTCCGTAACCCACCCACCATGTGTATCTCACACACATGGGGCTGGATCCATCCTTAAGTAAGTGCTTGAAATTAGTTACTCCTGGGCTAAACCATGTTGATTGCAGGGGGAGTCAAGTTAATTGTATTCTTTGCATGCAGGGATATATCTTTGAATTGCTTACTGCACACAGATACTGACCAGCTTTACTATCACACTATTAATTAGACTTGGTATAGGAAACATCACCTCTCAACTCTAATACTGTTTGCAACAGATGATATCTGACTCCCATGCAATCAACATGGTTTAGCCCAGGAGTAACTAATTTCAAGCATTTACTTAAGTCTGGATCTAGCCCATGGTGAGTGAACCCACCCCCATGCAGTGACAAAATTCACAGTACAGACTGATAGGAGACTTACATATATATAGTGTATCTAAGTCTCCTATTGTTCTAATAAATCTGGATCTGGCCCTATGAGATTAATATCACCTCCCAAACTGTTTTAATAGATTTTCTTGTTTAAAAAGCCCTTATTAAAAACAACCTTGTTAAATGTAATGGCGGTTTGGATAATAAGTCTTTCCCGCTATTAGAGTTTTATAATACACTAGCAATGAAATATTCTCATGACATTATCATACTTGTACACTGCAGATGTGAATCCACTCACACTACCATATCCACCACATCAGCTCCCAAATACATAGGTTGAACATTGAGACATAAAGTAAATGTACCTTTCATTTTGTCAATATTGATGAATTTGTGGATTTATTGTTTTTAACTAAAATATGGCAATATTTATCAATTTTATATTTAAAAAAACAACAAAGGAACATTGAATGATAAAGTAGTAAGTAAGCACAGTTAAGATATCACCATATTCACCCTTAACACACCAGGGGCCAGATTTACTAGGATGCGGGAAAGTAAAAGTGGAGATGTTGTTTATAGCGACCTATCAGATTCTAGCTCTCACTTTCCTATTACATACTATAAAATGTCAGCTATAACCTGATGGGCAAAATCTCCACTTTTCCTTTCTTGGAGCTTAGTAAATCTTGGTCATGACATTTTTACACCAATAATTTACCCTTAACAAAGTCCCAGCTAGGGACAAAACGCGCGTCGGGTGAATGGAACCTTGGCTATCCAGACGATATTGGAAGTATCCTCCGTGTGCACCGGAGCTCTGGTGTTGACCTAAGGACCTTTGTTTTTGTTTTTTATTTTTCCTCTTACAGCTCGGCAGCACACACCGCCAGACGGGGAGTCAGTGTAGGGTGAGCATACGGCACGGAAGTGCGGGATATAGGGCTTTTCCTTTCTCATTAGGTAGCTGGCGGTGTTGGTCTTCTCAAGGGAGTTACAATATATGATTCACTGTTGAATTATAACATAGGAGTGTGTTTATATCTATTTTCTGCTATAGGTGAGCTGCAGTATTTTTCTATCCATTTATGCATTGAGAATATTTGCCTATACATTTGTGCATTTGAACGTATCTGTTTATTTTTGCATGGATATATGGGAGTGTGATATCATTTGAATTTTTGTTATTTTTTCATATAATCATATGTTTTAACTTGTGAGCAATAAAAATTGGTTTTAGACTACTTCTGGGAGTTGCGTTTCATATCAAGTGTGCGCTTAGGTTAATCTCTTTAACGGCTGTATAATTGATTTATGCAGTCTTTTCTGTGTTGTTTGTGTTAGTCCTTTAATTAAGAGATAGAGGCAGCACCTTTACATTCCTAGTGCAAATAGATACCTGTCTGTATATACTGCTGGTGCGGCTAATTTAGGTTCTTGTAGAATATGGTTTATATGGGCAACATCTTTTCCTTTCCCGCAGTGTAATATATATGGCCCCAAGTATTTTTTTTATTTAGGTTTTAATAAGAAATATGACATCTGGTGGTAAAAATAAGGTACTGCAAACAAAGAGAACAAAAAAAATGGCAACCCCCTGCGAACTTTCAATTTGCGCCCTTCTGTAACAATTTAACACCAGTGACCATCCTAGATTATAGTAAACGTGATAAAACACAATCTTGTAACCAAAAAAAATAAGAAAGCAAATCATAGTCACCACTATACAATACAGACAGTGTCCCAGTCTCAGATATACAATTCCCACTTCATCATAAAAAACACCATACAATACAGACTATGGGCTCTATTTACTAAGAACGTATGAACGTAGCTCAAGCAAGTTCGGATTGGCTCTCTGTGAACTTGTGAGATACGTTCATACTATTTACTAAGACACCCTCCGCTGTCTGTCCAGCAATGATATCTGAACTTTCTTCAGTCGTCGCAGGCTTTCTTCGTGTGTCTGGAAGGTCTGCACATGTGTAGTGGCTCTGCTGGGACTTTGTAAATAAAATGAAGCCCCATCATGAGAAGCACTGCGCATAAGCAGGCTCTACATGTCGGGACCGGCACCTGCGGGCAGACGCGTCTTCGGTCCAGTAAATATTTAAAGCTATTCTATTGCTTTCTTTTATTTCTGTTGTTTTTTTAAATTTTTAAATTTTATAAAAAATATTTTTTTTACTGGAAGGTCATGTGTAGTGGCTCTGCTGGGACTTTGTAAATAAAATGAAGCCCCATCATGAGAAGCACTGCGCATAAGCAGGCTCTACATGTCGGGACCGGCACCTGCGGGCAGACGCGTCTTCGGTCCAGTAAATATTATATTT
>WWET01000108.1:872605-896715 GCA_011038615.1 Limnodynastes dumerilii
GAAGAGGTGCAAAATATAAAGGTTGGGAGGCAAATAAGGCATAGTGTCATTAGAAATGTTTGCTCAAATAAACCATGTTACAAAAATATAAAGGAAAAATTATGAATTATGACTTAATAATGATTTACAAATCTGAAGTCTATATAATTTTACAGTGTGCAACAACACATACATGATTGTACTTTTGAAATTTTTCTATATGATTTAGAAAAAAAACATAAGAAAAAAACAATTGAAAAGTGTTAATCTAATAATTCATTGGACAATAAAAAATTTATAAGCAATTTAAACTTGCAAAAGTTCACAAATGAACACGTATATTATTGTAATGTGAATTCTAACAAATTTGTAGGAGGTACAAATTTGTATTCCCCCCCCATTTTTTTATGTTTTTAAATTGATTTTCTCACTGGGTAACCCCTTGTATGTGGGCCACGTCTAGGGGGAGTATTTTGTTTTGAACTTTGAGGTGTTGTAGCCTGACTGCTTTCTGCAGATCAATACCAATCCCAGATTGTTATCCAGAGACAGCAATTTGGGGAAAAAAAAGAAAAAAGATGTTGTTGCCATAGGTAACAAGGCAGACATTTGTTGATGTTGTGCACGGCCAGTCAACCTAACAACATTTGCATTGATTTCACCAAGTTTGGACTGTGCACCAAGGAATGCTGCAGAACTCTTACGTTGTTCCATTGCTGAGACTAATCTGTTTACTCCTAAACTCAAAATAGTGCGTCTAAAATTTGTATCTATGCGCCTCAAAAAAGAATTTTGCCTAGTAACTAAATGCATTTGGGTGTTCTCTAATTTATCAAGCCTTTCGGCCATTAACACAGCAGGGCTTTTGGAATTGTGACTGGTTGTGGTTGTGAGGTTGGAGCCTCAGGTTCTTCATGTCCACTCTGTAGACAAGGTGAATGCTGATGTATATATTCTAATGTAATAATGTCTTCTTTCTGTTGTTACATTTTAGGAATGCATTGTTGTACAGTAATGGGACTTTTTTGGGAGGTTCCTATTGACAAAGTCTAAGGTAATTATCATTTTTTTTGGGTTGTCACAAGTGAAAGAAAAATGAGTTTAGTATAACAATTATTTTTATTTATAAAACAGATGCAACTCACCAGCAACTTCTTCTTGGTATGGACTCAGAAGTACAGGAGCAGACTGTGGAAGAGCAGGGCTGCGGACATCACTTGACCTTTAGAACAACCATACTTAAAATGATCAAAATTCAAGCATAATCCTTATAAAAAATTAATTATTTAAATTACATTTTAGTTTTAACAAACCTGTTTCAGATTATTAAATAAAAATTACATTGCTTTTCAATTTGATCTTTACACAAACAATGTTTTGAGGCAAGCATCTTACCTGGGGTAGGTCCATCTGTGTCCTGAACAATGACTCCTTCAATTATTTCCTCTGGCAGTATTTGTTTAAGTTGTTCCTCATATGTGCTGTATTCAATTCTGTCTGGAGGGCCACCACCTTTCTCCCCTCAGACATTATTTTCTTTAAGTTTCCACTTTATGTTTGAACAGTTGTCTGCAGAGTGTTTAAAAGGCTCCACAGCATTAAAGGCATCCACCACACTACGCCATAAATCTCTTTTCTGATGGGAAGGAGTTTTGGAGGATTGGGATAAAAGGAGTTGCTCATAAACTGGTATAATGCACTCTACAAGAGCACAGCTTTCAGCATCGGTAAATCTGACATTCTTTCCAGATTTAGTTATAGAAGACACCACAGACTCCTGAGACCCAGAAGCTCTCTCATACTTGTTGTTCACTAGGGTGCAGAATCTAACCAGATTCTGGTTTTCAGAGGGGTCCTAGATATTGGAGATGGACTTGATTGCAGTCCTACAGCAGGTCGAGGTTCCTGGTGGTATCCCATGGTGCAGAGAAGACTGAGGAACAGTGAATCTGGTGTGGTAAATCGGTAATGACCTGGCACCTGGGAGCAATAGGGTCCGTGGAAACTGCACCATAATGGTGGACTCACAGGAGCTGTGAACACTCTACTGAAATGCTGGAAGCACTGGAGCTGTGAGACTGATCTGAAATGCTGGATGAACTTTAATAGAGTGCTGAAAGAACAGAAGCTGTAGAGACTTTACCGAAATTCTGGAAGCACTGTAGCATCATACTGATCTTAAACAGTGAGGGCACTGGAGCTTTGGAGACTGTACCAGAATGCTAAAGGCACCAGAGCTGTGTAGACTGCTCTGAAATTCTGCAATCATGGATGCTGCTGAAAGCTACAGGAATTCCAGGTGTGAGGAACTACTAGATACAAGAGGTTCTGTGGTGAGCCTATAATCTAGCAATGAAAGGCTGCCAGAATGAGGTTTAAGTAGCTCAGTACCGCTTAGGAACTGCAAGAACTGAGTGATTGCAGGAGAGAGCTTGCTGGCAATTCTAGGTAACTACTACACAGACAGGTTAGCTGCGTGATCATATATGGGGAAAAGGTACGTTTTCCGTGTGGTCAAATCAGCAAATGTGCAGTTTTGTGAATTGTGCAAGTACAGCCTCACTGGAACACAAATCTGCTTGATGCACACTTTTGACTTTTGATACTTTGGACAGGGAGGTGGGTTGTGCTTGAAAGTGGGAGGGATTTAGTATTAAAACGTACAGTATAGGTAGGAATACGTAAGGCCGCCCGACTCACACTTCCGAAATGCCATTTTAATTGTGAATGCATCAGAAAACTTAAGGCTGTTGGAGGTCCATGTGGGTGATAGGACTGGATCCCAAGTGCTTGCATGAATGTGTAATGTTCTGCTATTGGAATTCTTGCGCTGTGTTCTATGCCCATCTGTTATTATTACATGCAGTGAAGTGCTTGCACAAAGAGTAAGTGCTATTTCTTGTAATCATTACAGTGCAGTATTCTTCACTAGTGTTTGGATTGCTGGTGAAAGGGAATGAATCTGCCTTGTGCTTGACCGTAATATGGCCGCACGGAACCTGCCGTATTTGTGTACGATCCACGGCTGCAACTGCGTTCTCATCTGGATTGTGTCTAAACCCATGAAAGACGCGTTTGTTTTGTGTACAAATCTGGATCAGGCTCTTAATGTTCCTTTATAGGAAAATCATCCACAGTGTAACCAAACTATGTTTTTGAGTCTGTTTTGTATAGAATATTATCAATTCTCTGCAGTAAAAGAATGTTATCTTTTATATGTCAAATGTGCAATTGCTTTTTTCCCATGTTTGACGTAAAACTCTGTCTTTGATAGATTGGTGTTAACATTCATGTGCTGACAGACTTTTATCATTTAATGATATTTTTGGTGAGGTTCCCAGGGCGTCTCTCCTGTTTAAATTATTTGTTGTCTGCTTTGTAGAGATTTTATATTTGAGTTTCCCCTGCCATAGGCTGTAATATATGCAAATCCCATGCATCAATGTCTGTATAGTGCTCCCTGTACACATTAGGATATATTGTTCATATTCCTTAGATTTATTTAAGATCATCATGCCTTCATTATGCCTTTACCTGTTTACCATTGGCAATAAAGTGTGAATAATATTACATTTAAAGATTGAATTTGATGACAAGTGAAAGTACTCAGTATAAGTCAGAATTTGTTTGTTTCAGAAATGTAAATGATACATATTAATGGTCCGGATTCACAGTTACGTAGTTTTCATCTCACGTATGTTGTTTTAAGAATTGAGCAACTACGCAAGCAGAGTAGCTTATTTACACTATCTACGTACCATTTCTGTACGTAGATTGCGTAAGCTACGTAACTGTGAATCCAGACCAATATCCACAATATGGGGTGAACCTTAAGCAACAATGTCATAAAATGAATTGTGCAGCAGATGTTTACAGGTTTAAACCTTTAGGAAAGTCTCCCACACACCTTCATTCAAGTTGTTTGTCTATATAACTTTTGTCATATAACTTTTTAGTGTGGAGTTATTTATATCAAGATAACTTTCTTATATATGAGTGTTCCTGGTGGGACATGCATGTTGTTTGGATATATGGAGTTTAAAGAGACACCACACAATTCTTAATCTAAATTTACCCTTCAGCTGTTGTTATTGGGATGTAGTTGCTGCTGCAATGGCTTGATTTCGACAACTATACAGCCGAAAGCTTAATGTCGGCTGTATCATTGCTGATACTTCTTTAAAATTTAAGTTCTAGGACAGGTAAGTTGTCGAATGGTCTTATTTCAGAAAGGTACCTTTTCTGGTTAGGGTTAAGCTGCAGGACAGGAAGGGTTAGGGTTAGGCTTCTGAGAGAGAAGGTTAGGCTATGGGACAGACAGGACCGCCATCAGAAAATGTAACATCACATAGGGGTGGGTTGCTTCGCCGGTGGCCGGTGTACAGGGAAGTACTTCCCGGAGGATTGGCCTTCTACTCGGTATGGTTAGGGTTAAGATGCATAGAGATGAGGGTTAGGGGAGGGTTACAGATAGATAAACTTAGCTGTTACTGATGGACTCTTTGGAGACTGCATCGTAGTGTGCACAATGAGGTAGATCCAGAATTACATACGCAAGTGAATTTACGCTAGCCGCTAGCGTAAAAGCGCCCATTAGTACTTACTACGCATGCACGTGGCAAATGTTTTACGCCACGTAACTCAGAGCGCAAGGGCCAGACACGTATCATATTCGTAACTACGTACAAAGGGGTGTGCCAGCCATACGACACCCATAATTACACTTCAGAGGCGGGGTGAGGCATTTAAATCGTACAGTATGGGCGTGCTTAGGCACGTAAGTATGTGCAGCCATTACGGCCATCAGGAGTTACGCTTTAAAAAGTTAAGGTAGGGTTTGGAAAGCGTAACACGGCTAAACTACGTATGACTGAGGGGAATGCGTAGTAAATACGCTAGCATAAGTATGCTACGCTAGTAAATGTAATTGAGACGTAGCTCTGGATCTGGCCCTCAATGTCTTCTAGGGGCAAACTGCAGAAAAATGATGACAGTTGGCACTTCATTGCCGCAAAGTGATCTGATTGAAGCGGTGAACTACACCCATCGCTTATTGCTTGTTCATGTTCAGTAGGAATCCAGGAGCCTCTGTCTTGATTGTTGTCGAAATAAGTGGATAGGTCAATGGGTACTTCTGCAGTCAGAAGGGAGGTCTGCTCACAAGGTAGCTGACCTTATAAGCAGACCTATACTTCCTGACAGCAACAGAGCTGGAACCACTTAATTTGATTCTAAATATGTTTTAAGCAAGTTAATTGGCCTTTGTTATTTTTTGCATTCCACACATGCACAGTATACTTAGGATGAGTGCTTGAAAATGTCCAGTAAACAACATTCCTGAACTATCTACTACATTGTTTCAATAACATGTACACATAAAAGCACACAAAATGAGGACAGTGGCCATTTTAGACTGTCCTACCACAATGGCGTATCTTCTAGGCCATTTCTTTGGACAGGGATGAACATACGAGAAGGGCACCAGTGAACGGAGAAGGTTCTGGGGCTCTGTGGTATTTGAGCATTGACTTAAGCAACCACCATGTTGTGTAGCATTTTCTTGAAGTAGGTCTAAGACAAGCAGCTGTCAAAGGGTATTGCTCTACAAAAGCTGTTTCAGAGGCATTAAGGACAGTTGGATCTCAAATTAATATATATATATATATATATATATGAATAATATTTAGATTCAAATTTTTCAGTTAGAAAATCTATAGGGAAGAAAAAAAAACTTTAAAAATAGCAATTGGCTTATTATATATTTAGACTTATCATATAATATGTTTATAATAAATACTTCTCCATTTCTTTTACAAATAGAAAGCCAAGTTTACTGCTGTTTAATAAGCAGTGATTTATAATTATGAACAGTGTCCTTGCCTAGCATGACAACCACAGTCCCATGGCCATTAAAAAGCCCTTCCTTGATTGACCTTGGTCACAACTGCCTTCATATAATATGCCGTGAAACTGACAAGATGTAGTTTTATTCTGATTTTATTCTGCAGAGAGATTTGGAGAAGATAATGATTTCTATAGTAAATTCATATAATTCAGTTGGATATTATTAAAAAGAAACCTTTAATGTGAGATCGCTACTTTAAAACCCATTTACAATTTTTTGTTATGTGCATTTTTATTTTCTTCATTTTTGTCAGTTAAACAATTCAAGTAAATAAGCTTTAATGACTCTAATGGAACATTACATACATATGACTTATCTGAATTTGCAAACTAGACAAAATAACTTCAGATTTGCCTGAGAATCAAGTGCAGCAAATTGGACATATTTTAAATGATGAATTATTCATACTTATAAAGTTAGATGTGTCAGTGTTACAGATACTGTGCATTATTTTCATAGAACTCTTTTTTAAACTTGAGAAATAGTAATCATTATGCTTAAGACCCTCGATCCTGATTAAGGGATGCATATGCAAACATTGGGGCTCTTACTAGCTTAATGTCCAACAGCCAGAAGCTACCTTATGTTTTCCATCTCTAGCGCATAGATATTCCCAGAAGCATGAAAATGGTAAAGCATAAGCAACAATACCTATAATGTCAAGTGACTAAGAGGGAATGCTTGAAAATTTAGTCAGTCCCTAAAGTGTCATTTATCTTAAGTCGTTGTAATGCTTTCCAGTGATTATTATTCATTTTCAAGAACCCCTGAGCAGGGCTGGTTCCCCCAGGGCCCCCATCCACAATAAATTTCCCACCCTTCAATTGCATAGCATGGTTGGACCACCAGAAGTGTCAGTGGTCGCAATACAGGAAACCTAGGAGGAAGTCAGTCACTCCCAGGGGAGCATGTGCCAGACCAATAGCCGGTATTTCAAACAGACAGGCTAAGCGGTTTTGTCCGATACGCCTGTGAAATGCTGGTTCTCTGTCATAGCAGTACTGTCTGCCATTTTTCCTCCCAGTAACAGTTGACATTGAGGAACAGTAGTCTGGGAAGCTTGCAATTCTGATGTGTTTGTGAGCACAGAAGAGTAAAGAAAATTAGGTGAGTAATTAAGAAAGTGAAGAGGGAAGTGAAAGAGGAAAGTGAAGTGCAGAAGAGTGACAGAGAAAGGAACTTAAAAAAATTAAATGAGAGAGAGGATTAAGAACAATGAGAATGGACTCAAGAGAACAGTGGTGAGAAATAGATGGTACAGTAGGGAATAGGGTATAATACAGAGAACAGGGATAGAGGTGTATAATCGAAGGAAAAAGAGAAGATGGTTATAATAGAGGGAGCTGGGTACTGTCATGTATAATACTTACCTACCTGATGTTACACACAACGGACAACCCAACCAGGGCGCGGAGTCTAACTAAGGCCTGGTGTTCACTAGAGCCCCTGATGGTGCTGCAGGACACCTAGCAGGCAAAAGGCTTTGCCAGGGAGAGGAAAGATGAAACCAAGAGTAAGCAGGCGGAGAACATACCAGAGCAGAAAGCGGGAACAGGTAAGGCCAGAAAGGACTGACCTGGAACAAACTACATGGAACACTAAACAGAGTCAAGTAACAGAGAGAAAAGACGGGACGGACAAGAGACTGACCGAATGTATGAGGGCTCACACACACCACACTCACAGCAACAAAAGGACCCCGGAGGGGAACACTGACAGGCACTCAGGTAAAGGCAAAGGAAGGCAAGGCTGGAGAACACACACAGGAATGAGAGACAGAGGCTGGAACACTGGAGGGAAACTAGGAGGAACTAGGCAGGTATGGAGGATACTCAGAAATCAATGGCACAAGGCGGAGGCACAAGAAAATAGCAGGTCGCAAGTTGAATACACAGATGCTATAACAGGCTCTGTCTGAGTGTCAGAGCTGGTCTGACACAATCGGGTCAGCAGCCGCCCTGCCTCCAAGAACTACAGGGACATTCCCTAGGAGAGAGGGGAACGTCCAATCCAGGCAGGGAAGTGAAGCGCACACCCGACCGAAGTCGTGGCGGCACTCCTTGTGGCACTCCACGCGGGCATCGGGACAGCGTGGGACACTGCAAGGTAAGCTTAGACATGCCTGCCCACTTGCTACGGCGTCAGCGTGTAACACCTGACGGATGCCTGCTCAAAACGCTGAACGAAGGGCGCAGGGTGGAAATTTACACCTGGACAAAACCATGTTGAATTTCAAGTGGAGTCAAATTAGTTTTATACTTTGCATGCAAAAAAGAGATTTTGCTTCTGCTTATTGCACACAGATACTGACCAGATTTACTTTTACACTGTTATTTAGACTTGGGCTAGGAAACCTCCGATTAACTGATAATATGGGTCTCCCCTTAAATTCAACATGGTTTTGCCCAAGTGAAATACTACTCAGCATGGTGGCTGTGGACACAACACGATCTAGGATTTTACACAATCAGAACAGTCGTGCAAGAGGCTAAGCTACTTTTGGTGTTCACCATAGCACATCACATGTTGGGGTAGACTGGGGCTTGCAGTAACCAAGGCAGGGTTCACCAGTCTCTCCTCTTATGTGGTGGGTGGAACATTGCAGATATAACCCAACAGAGAGAGCAGTCAGACATTGTAAAGTTATGGCAGGTGATGTGGCACAGAATTGAGCTAGTCACAATAAATCAGAGCTCAGTCAGCACAGTACAAATCGAGATCTGAATTCACTACATGAATTCAACAATGCTGATACTCTGTCAATTCTCCTCTCTGCATCTCTCAATTATTTATTTGGGAAATTGTCCATAATATTTATTCTGTGTAATGGCAGGTCAGTTCTTTTGATTTTTTGTTCCGACCTACCAGTTCATCTGATATTGGTAAAATGAGTGCATTCACATCACATCAGTTTTCAATCACATTTGGTGATCTGCTTGTATCAAAATCTTTTACTTCTGCTTAAATATCAGGAGGTCCAATCACAAATCATAGAATATAGAAGTGTGTATGCACCCACAACTGGTTTGTACAATACCTCTCCCAAAGCATCAAGTAAATATGTCTGTGAGTGGCCGTCACACAGCCAAAGACTGGAAATATGGAGCGTATTCACAGTAAGGAAAGCTTTAAGAAGCTCCCTCCCCCGTCACTTCCCTTTTTTTAAGAATGCCCTAGGGCTTCCCTAAGTTCCCGTTCATATTCTCCTTCTTAAGAAGAATACGAACATTCTTACCCCTACCTCGCCCTCCCCAGTTCCTTACCATACCTCTTCTTAAATCCTGCCTGAGGCTGCTGTGGCATGCCTCTTTCCTCTACCTGAAGTATGTGCAGTCTTTAAAGACCGCATGTACTCAATCAACGTACCCAAATTGTACGTAGATAGCATAAATGAGCTACTATGCATGCATAAAGAAGC
This sequence comes from Limnodynastes dumerilii, assembly GCA_011038615.1. Classification (NCBI taxonomy): domain Eukaryota; kingdom Metazoa; phylum Chordata; class Amphibia; order Anura; family Limnodynastidae; genus Limnodynastes; species Limnodynastes dumerilii. The sequence goes on from WWET01000108.1 coordinate 881,908, forward strand.
ACAAGTTTCTAAAGTGTGAATAAGGTTCTATGTGTACAACATTCTTTCAGCAGATGGTTACAGCAGCTACAGAATGGAGATCTGCAGGTGAATTGATAAGGCATCAAGGTCACACATTCATCAGGTGTCACATCTGGGACCTCAGTCGTCAGTAGAATTGTGCAAAAACTCTGGTCCGGTGTTGAATCCCTGAAGGAATTTATAAGCATGTTCCCAGATGGAGGCCACATCTTCTAGGCCCCTGTGCATTTCCCTGAAAGTGCAGAGAAGTGTCATTAACTGTGGATCTTACCCTTTTCTTCCCTTCTGCTAAAGTGTGTGGGGGATGGGCGTTTAAGCTCTGCAGCAATTTTTGCTATAGAGATCTGTGCAATTCATTCCCTGATGGGACAGATTCCAGGTCATAAACTAGCACCACCTATCCAGCAATCATTACAGAATGTATTCAATGTGTACAATAAATATGAAAGGTTAAGTCTTGATGGCTACCAAACTTAATATTAATAGGTCATATTCAGAGATCCATTTTTTAAAAGTATGCATTTATACGCACGCACGTAGCAAGGCAACACCCACCAACCCCCATGACACTCCCCTCTCACGGCCGTGCAATCGTATACTTACACCTCCATAGACCACTCTGATCTTTAAGTGTGTACTTACGGGTGTATATGTATGTCGTACATGCGATTCAGTATTGCCATGCCCTCAAGTATTCATTTAAATGCCCCACCCACCCACTGTACGTATTTCTACGCCACCCATCCTTACGTATGTCCCCAAGTGTGATTCACATGCCAATGCCTAAAGCACTTACGAGCGTATATTCAGAGTAACTTCAGTAAATAAAGTTACTACGCATGCACAGTTACAATGTACCTAAAAATACGCACGCAACTTCACGTGAAATCAGATCTGTGAATACGGTCCAATAAGAATAATATTCTTTCTTAAAGGAGAAAAAAATAAATAAAAACTCCAAGGAACTGTCATTTATTTCTGGGTATAAAGAACTTCAAATTATTCCAATTTTGCTGAAAAAAAAAAATGTCCTGTGCATGGAGTATTTTACATTACCAAGCTCATGTTCAGACTGATGAATAGAACTGGGAATAGGTGTAGAAACAATTTGCATACAAATGTAATGAAATTGTTGAAAAATCATACATTTATGTATAAATAATATATTATTATAATAATGGGCTTGTAACACTCCTGGCTGGTTAACACCCATCCCCTGAATTAAACGATTTAGCTACATAAATCTTCCTAAGTATCAAACTTCTCTAAGTGCTTCCTGCTGCTTGGTTCAGTAATATGTTATCAATACTCTTAAAAAGAACTAAACTTGGTCATGAAAGGTAGAAATTCCATGATACCAGAACAGAAAATAAAGTTCTCCAGGGAGTGGGGGGATATCATATTCTCTCTCTATCTAATTTTTAAAATCTGTATCTATCTACACATAGGCTTCTACCATAGGTTAGCCCTAACCACTTAGTTATTTGCTTTTAATTTGTTCTTGGAATCTGACTCCTCCCATCTCAGCTGCAGCAGACTTTGAAAAGGAGTAATGGTCTTAAAAATGGGTATACTTGGAGAAGGGGGGAAGTGGTAGTGGTGGTGGTGGTCTGTTTGTATGTACTAGTTTCTCGGTAGATTCATCAGAGGCTTTACAATCAACCAATCAGAAAGTAGCTGATGTTCAGTTCTTTAGCGGTTCTAAACCTTTTTTTTCGGGAGTGCCAGTTAACCACTGGAATCAAGTTGAGTACCACTTTGCCGATCAAGTAGACACATATATATATCTTCACAACTGAGTGAAATGTTAAGCATCCCCTTGCATCATCAAAATTTATATAGATTTTGTGTTACAGCACACTGATTTCTCTCTGAATATGTTCTATTTCATTGCTAGACCTCATGGTGTTTTTAATCAGAATTTTTTATTTTAATTGGAATCTCTTGTAATGACAAAATGATTGTGAATGTTCCTCATGAACTGTTGTTCTGCAGACAGTTTTTATAAGTAGCGGTTTATTCCACTTTTCATCACAACAGAGGACCGGATCCATACTTCCTACACGGGGACGTTTTCTGATAACTAGGATTGGAAAATGTACCTTTTTGGCACATGTATGGGTGCCGCTTTTCCATCCTGGTTAAAAATCCAACCGCAAGGTTAGACATTTCAGGAAGCAGAAGCGTTTTGCTCTGTGGGAATTGGGAGGCATTCTAATAGTACAGTAAGGGCTGGATTCAGCTCCTACTTACTATCAAGACTTCCGCACCACCCACATTTTACATAGGAATGGTGCGGAAATCTTAACGTAGGGTCCTGCTATAGTAACTCCCTGGAGTGGAGGTACAAATAACATGTTGGTGGTGAGTGAGAGATGCTGATGGTGCAGGGAGAATATGTTGTTGAGAAAGCATATGCTGCAGGCAGGAAAAGTGAGGTGGTGTTAGTGGAGGAGGGATAAAGATTGTTTTTGTGGTTGGAAAAAGATACTAGTTGTTGACAATAGTGCTGCTAAAGGAGTGAGATACTGTTCGTGGAGGAAGGGAATTGGTTTTGTAGGAGGTAGAAAAATACTATTGGGGGATACAGAGATGCTCCTGGTAGAGGGAGAGAAGTACTGTTGTTAGAGGTAGAGAGATCCTGTTGTTGGTGGTAGGAAGATGGCATGGATGGAGAGAAATACTGTTGTTGGATATACAGAGATGCTGTTGGTGAAGAGAGAGAAGTACTACTGGTGGAGGTAGAGTGATCCTATTGGAGGAGATAGGGAGATGGCATAGATTGAGAGAATACTGTTAGTGGAGAGAAGGAGAGAATGGGGCACTCAGAAATCAATTAACACAGTAAAATATGGCAACAGCAAAACTGAATAGGAGAAGTAGAAATGCTATAATGGCCAGTGTATAGTACAGTTGCCGGTTCTATATAAAGGCTGCTGCCCAAGCAGTGGTCAGCAGCTGTCACATCTTCCTCTCTTCCTAGATGGAAGAGCGCATGGCAACGAGGGTATTTCCAGCACAAACATAAATTACTCACTGTCAGAGGGTATAAATGGCAAATGGGTATAATGACAGGAGTCATTCGCCAGGGGACCCAGAAGAAGAAGGATCCTGTCACTGGAGCTCCACAAGAAGACCGTTGACCTGGACAATGATGTCTACAATCAAGATAGAAGACTTCAGAAAAGTGAGTAATTCCATTATTTTTTAAAAGTTTTTTTTAACAATTTATTAATATATGAGAAAATTTGTGGAAAATGTATTCATTAAAAGACAGAGGGCATGTTTAAATATTTACAATGAACAGAGGCATGTGTATTTAGTTTACTATGAATGGGGCATGTTGATGTATTATAATAGGAAGGGGGACATGTTTATTTACTATTGACACTCGCCATAACGATATGTACTACGCAAGTTTCACTAACCCTCATCTCTGGTGACTTTCTTCTGATTTTACTTTAGTCAATTCAGCGATTTTAAACTTGCCAGAGATTGAGTTTGAGCTTAGTTAATCTGGCCCCAGGAATTTATTGTCTGTATTTCTGGACATGATCCTTGTCTGGTTCTCAGAATTCTGTTGTGTCTTATCATGTCCAGTTCTGGTCTCCCTCAGGTCCTGGATCTGTACTCTCCGATTCCTATCTGGTACTAGTGTCCTTGTCCATTCTGTTGTTCTTGTTCTTTATTATGCCCAGTCCATCTTTATCCTATCTGTTTTATTTGCTGTGGTAATGTCACACTCCCAAAACCTCCTTACTACTCCAGGAGTCGCCACCAGGGGCTGCGACCTGCTGAGTGGCTGTCGTACAAGCCTATCCCCACCATTAGGGGCTGTAGAGAAGACTAGACCTAAGTTAGACTCAACAGCCTAGTGTGCAGTGACTATAACAGGAGAAAATCAGTGGGATGCAATGTAAGTGTCAATGTCAAACCAGAATACTTGTCAACATAGTGTTTGTCAATTTACTGTAGTGGTTGACAATAAAACAATTGTCTTTATAGTGTTGACTATTTTATTGCCAACTTATGATTATCTGAATCTTGACTGTAAAAGGTTGGTGGAGGATATGATATAGTGTTGGTAAAGTTTAAGATGTGGTATTTGTGGAATGAAAGTGTAATCACGGGTCAAAGTAATAGAATGTTGTCAGGGAAAGGGAGATGTTGAAGGGTAAGGGAGAGAGGTCTGGATGGTGGAAAAAGATGGTGTTGGTTGAGTAAAGGTATGGAATTGGAAAATGTTGGTGGTGTTGAAATTTAAATAAATGAATGTCCGACCTGATTGTATATGGTTGCAAAAAAATTAATTATGTTTTATTAGACATGCACAAATGGACAGTAAATATAGACATTTAAAAAATGTCTGCAGTCACCACAGCAAATCCAATAGTAAATCAATAGCAATGAATAGAACACTAGCAAATCAATGGCATTAAATAACGCCAGATTAAATACATATATAGTAGCAAGAAGGAAGCTGACAGAGAAAACAGTTTAGAAGATCAGAGCAACATTATTTCACCAGCACTCACAAAGAAACATGCAATTATGTCATCATGCATGAAGGATATGAACATCAGAATTACAATCAAAGCTACAACATTATTAACAGAGAAAGAAAAAGGTATATGCTAAAGACATATAGATAATTCTAACCAGCGCTTGAGATCCTCCTTCATGGTTATTCAAATAGAATTAAACTATATGGGTCAGAGTTTTGAATTATATAGGAATGGACTTCTATTAAACATGTGTGAGTCATTGTTTGGAAGTTGATTCCTACGTAGAGAGATATTGAGACTGTCTTTGAAGCTACAATCTCCTGGTCATGGTTTCAGATAACTATTACTTGAAGCACAGGACTAATTCAAATGTTCCTTGCAAGCAGGCATATCTTACATAGAAACCTAGAAAGTGATGGCAGATAAGAGCCACATGGCCCATCTAGTCTGCTGGACAGGTAGAGGTCTTTCTCAAAGGGTTGTTATCAGGTCAGGGAAAGAAACATGCCTTCAAATAATATCAGACCAACTGACAGCCTCACAAAAGTCATGATGGATTAAAATAGATGAATATGTACACAAGCAAACATAGGCATAACAGTACCCATGTCCTTATAATAGTTTTCCATACGCATGGAGGTCTAGCAGTTCACATGGAAGAGGGTAGAGGGCTTCCCTATCACTTCCCTCTCTTGTGCTGATTTGATGCACTTACAAAGCCAAAAGACTACTTTAAGTGTCCCTTGCAGATCGGTGGTTCACACATCCACTGATCTGAGTAGAACTCTTAAACCCTGCCCACCCTTTACAATTTACAGAGTTTAGGCAAGTGGAGAAGTGGAACCACCCTGTTGGACAGGTCTCCAGGCATAGATCTGTACCACAACAGCCAACAGATGGCGGAATCATGTGTCATACGTAAGTATGAATCCACCCTTTGTCTGGTTGTTTGTGGTAGGCAAAAGAAAAGTTGAGGTTGATGTCAAGTAGCATAAGAAATTATTTCCAGAAGTGGCTTGTGAACTCTACTCCCATCTGGAACAATGATTTTAGGAATTTCCTTCAGCTTTAGACTATGTTGCATAAATAGAGGGCTAACATCTTAGTAGTGGGCAATTCAACAGAGAGGTATGAAATATGCTATTTTGCTAAATCTATCAACCACAACTCAAATAAATGTTTAAATTGTTTTAAATCTTTAAAGACTACACGGAAGCAATCTAAGTAACTAACTGTTACGTAGATTGCATAAGTGACCTACTACGGATGCATACGGTTCTGTTTCCTTTGGACGGCTTTTAGTTTAGTTGTAACAGCCCATTTCTGAATGGCCTGGACTGTACTTTGCTGAGATCCATGGAGAATCCCTAATCTGAAATTATGTATAGTTGAGTTTGTGGTTACCTCAAAAGCATTTCTCTTCTTGGTAGAGACCTTATTTGTTCTTAGACATTCTAGAACTGCTTAAACAGGCTAAAAGGAAAAAATGTAAATATCATTAAGATAAACACCTACATCTGAGGAAGTTATCAAGAATATCATTGATTAGCCTAGAAATCAAAGGGTGTGTTACGAAGTTCAAAGCCCATTTGGGATATTTGTAATGTCCAGTGTGAATGGTGACAGTCCTTTAAATGTGTTAATACTAATAATCTAATAATAATTTAAAAAGTAACAATATAACATTTAAAGAAAATGAGATAAGTTTTTATAAACTATGGGGAACAGCTATGCATATCTCTAGTACTTTATTATTAAACTTTACAAATATAAGGCATGGCATGACAAAAATGGAGTAATTGTAAAAATAATATTTTAAATGAATAATTAGTGTAGATTAACTAAGTGTTGAAAACAACATTATTCTATCATATGGGATAATACTAGACATGTAAAGTTAAACAATCTTAGTGAATTATTTTCTATATATACATCTATACAGCAAATTATTTTAATTATCCTTATTTTTTATATATTATGTTTATTAATAATATTAATATTATGTATTATTTTTTCTTTTCTGTCTATATCCAATGAAAATTGTGGTCTTCTACTTGTCAGTATTGGGTTCTGTAAAAGTCTGGTTCAACCACTGCTGCCATCACACTTGCTCCTTTTTAACTGACCTTCTCATGATATTTTGGGTTTGTCATAGGATTAATTCTTAGACTTAAGTCGCCCCTGTGTTTTTATTTAGATTCATAATTCTGTCATATTAGAAAATAAATTTATATTTTTGCCCTTTTCCAGTGTATGATCTATATCTTGTATTTGTTGGGATTGATTATGTTTACATGATAGGTTAACTGAATAGTCATGAAGCACATACAAGATTGCGTGGGCTCTATTTACTATCATTAGATCATTGAGCGCTAATGATAGCAACTAGGTATGCTGCACCTCGCAACTAGCCTAGCAGGTCCGCGGGGAGTGTTTATTCATACTTACCCCTCCGGTGAGGTCCCACGACGGTCAACGAGCCTTTTGCTAACATCGTTCGGCTATGGAGTCCCCGTGCATGCGCAGTAGATGCCTTTTGGGACTTTGAAAATTTCAAGTCTCAAAAGGCAAAATCACTGCGCATGCACCGGGATCAGGGCCAGACATGCGCCTGGTCAGGTAAGTTTAAAAGCTTCAGTCTTTTATTTTTTGTATTTTTTTAAGTTTAATAGGTTTATTATTTTAAAATTTTATTAAAATTAGTTAATATTTTTTATTACATTTTTTTTAACTTAGATTTTAATGGGGTTTTTTTTGTGAACTGTATTCCAGCGGTCTCCTGACATGTGCCCCCCTCTTCCACCCCCTAATAACAACTATTAGGGGGAGGAAAAGGGGTTTACATAGGGAAACCGCTGGAATACTTACTCTAACGCCATCTTCAGATGGTGTTATTTATTGTGTAGGCCACAGATGGTTAAAATCCGCACTGATGCTTAGTAAATTCCGGCCCGAATTCATTAGATCGGGCTGGAGATCGGGACCGTTATTGTTATCGTCACCATGGTTTCCATGGCTATGATAGCTTTGTAAATATGGACTAATTTCATTTTCATATGATAAAGTCCGTTTTCACACGAAAACAGGCTTTATCATATGAAAATGATCTTAGTAAATATGTTGTAATATTAAAGTGATGCTAATTCTTATCACGTATTTCCCAATTGTGGTTCCCGGTCCAAGCAGCTGTATTTTGAACATGATACAGCCGCCCTGAAAATAAAAAACTGCTATTGGAAAGGGAACCTATTTCACAATTCCCAATAGCAAGAGGCCATGGTGGTTGCGGCAGGTAGATTAAGGTTAGGCTGCGGTGGGTTATGGTTAGGGTTAGAACACAAAATGGAAGTTGCTCAATCAATTTATAGGTAAATGCAAACAGGTGCATGATAGGATTTGTCTGCAGGAAAGAGAGGGTTAGGGTTAGGAAAGGGTTAAGGGTAGGATTAAATTAAACAACTTTCGTCAGACAACTATTTGCGACTCCAGTAGTTGCTGCATCACCGCTTTCTACAATGTAGACTGATGAAAATTGCTTACTCCATATTTCCATTAGTAAAGATTAATATCAAAGGCATCTATCAGAGAATGATATCAGGTAATATCCTAATGATATAGGTAATGGTAATATCCTCTGCTGATAATGAGTTGTCAGCAGCATGAACTGATCACTGTGAACCAGCACTCCTGTAGCTTCCTTGCTTACTTTCATTGTTTGACCACTGCTGTTCTCTGGATCTCACCTTTTTTGTTGTGGGTATAGCATAGAAAATTGTCTTAGGTTATCCTTCAATCTCAGCTACCCAACAAAGCAACTATTTATATGTGCCTTTCTAGGACATTAGGGAACTTGACATGGGATGCAGTCTGCGGAATGAAAGTTCTGTTTTTGAAATACGAAATCTTAATTTAGGCTGCCTCTATTTTGGAAAAATTACTAATTACAAACTTTCTTTAATGAATGGGTAAGTATGACAAATGTATTTTTCAACATACTTACCCATTCATTCATTCCAAAACCGCTGCAGCAGAGTGGGTTACAGGGTTAGCCTAAGGGTAGGGGGTTTTAGGGTTAGGCTTCTTGGAAGGGAGTCTTAAGGTTAGGCTTTGGGGAAGACAATCTAAGGCTTAGGCTTTAGGAAAGGGAATCTTAGGGTCAGTCTGCGGGCAGAGGAATCTTAGGGTTAGGCTGTGTGTAGGGGAGTTTAGGGTTGAGCTGCTGGGAAGGGGTCTTAGGGTTAGGCTGTGGGAAAGAGAGTCTTATGGTTAGGCTGCGGGGAAGGGAGTCTTATGGTTAGGCTGTGTCTAGGGGAGTTTAGGGTTGGGCTGTGGGGAAGGGGTCTTAGGGTTAGGCTGTGGGGAAGAGAGTCTTATGGTTAGGCTGTAGGGAAGGGAGTCTTAGAGTCAGGCTGCTGGGAAGGGAGGGTTAGGGTAAGGGTATTTGAAGGGGAGGGTGAGGGTAATGGAAGGGGAGAGTTAGGGTAAGGATTAGGGTAAGGATTGGGGTTACATTCATACTTACCGCTGCAATTGATTGCTTCTCGTCTGTGAAAAAATAATGTCATTTAAAGGAGGACTTAACTTTTTGCACACAATGATGATGTCTGTACAGGGTGGCCGTTTTGACTGCATTGCTTTCCATTAGGCTGATAAATCACTTTTGTGTAGCTCAGAGCTCATGGTTTTATGGTTAATTTTGCTGAAACAGACACCAAATGATAGCCTTGTGCAGCTGCTTACACTGTGCCAGATGGCACAGTGCGACTTGTCAAGGAGAAGGGCACAATTCATGGTAGAATTGGAGAACATGAGTACACTCAGATGTCCATTCTGAGATACACCACCCTCACTCACCGGAGATTCTGGGCCGGAAACCATTGTCATGCTGAAGCTTCCTGGGCAACTGTTGAAGCTTTTGAGGAAGAACAGTGGATGGCACACTTTTGGATGTTGTGTCGGAGCTTTCGCTATGTGCTGGATCTCATCTCCCCAGTACTGTCCAGACAGAGCACAGCATGAAGGAGTCTAGCCATTGTGTTGTGGTAATAGGCTACCCCCTGGGGAATATCGCACAATTTCCTGCATGTTTGGAGTTGGGATTTCCTCTGTGTCAAATCTGGTGCATGAGGTCATGGAGGCATTGCTGGAAGCTGATTTTGACTCATCTGTGATCGGCTTATTAATTAGAGAGGGAAAAGAGAAAACAAAACATTAGTATGGGAGTACTGTTTATAGGGATGTTTGGTGCAAAACTTTAAAGCAGTGTAGTAAGCCATTGTGCTTCAGGCCTCCTTCCTCCTGCCCTTTTTGCACGCTGCAACATATTGTTCTATGTTAAATGTTTTGTTTAGCAGAATTTATAGTAGATGTTGATTGTTTAGGAAAAAAATGCTTACTATTATGCTGTGAAGTTTGGGAAGGGCCTGGCTCTTTTTGTGCAGCAAGAGAGCGATGCACTATAAAAAGAGAAAGAAGAGAAAACAGCACATTAGTTTGCATGGACTATTGCAAAAAGTCCAGCAAGGATAAAACTAATAAAAATAAAGACACTTTTCCTGCACACAGCCTGGTATAGGTTGCGCTCATCCTGATCTGTGGACTGTTCAGACACAGAAGCATCAATTGGAAACGAATCCTCATCATCATCAAACATTAATGGTGAGGATGCTTGTGAGGCCTTACTTGCTTGTGAGGATGACGTCTGCTTTGTTGTCAGGGATGAAGAAAGGGACATGGGATTGCAGCTGGTGGAACATCCAAAGACCTCATTGCAAAGGTCATAGAGTTTTATAGGATAGGATTTTTGTGAATAGTTTATTAAAGCTTTTAGCTTGTTCACTACCTGCTACTGGCTTTTAATTATGCTCCTTTCCTATAATTGTTTGGATATATTAAAATAAATGTGGGCATCTTTGACATTAACCAAAATTTGGGCCTTAATTTGTTCCTCCCCCTTATTGCCAAGAGCTCATGAACCTCCTCCTCACACCAGTGCGCCATGTCTATTGTGTGCTACCTGGGAAAAACCCTTCTTTTTTCCCGGGTCTGAATCCCTGGTCATTAGAAAAGAGACATTTCACATCACCACCAAATACTCAGGTTTTTTTTGGAGACCTATTTGGTGGTGATGTGAAAGGGGTTTAAGAAGTAGGGAGTACAAGGTCAAACTAGCAGCTGTTGATTATTGGGACAGAACCTTGGTAATTCAGGATCACTGTGAGTAGCACCCACTCTATATTAATTTGGGTTATGTATGCTATACCTTTAGTCTGTGCCTTTTCCAGTCCCCTTACTCTTTTGTTAAAAATATTAGTCGTCTTAGATTTTTCCTGCACTATGTTGCTTACATTGTTTTTGCTCAAGTGGTCCACTGGCCACGCAGGTAAATAAAGACTAGTCTAACATGTACCTGCATATTTATCCAATAATTATCACAATATTCATGTTATTTAACTTCTATGTAGAATGTTATGGTCAGCAATGGTTGGTTCTTGGCCAAGGACTTTTGTGGTTTTGAAAGTTGGGGAACATAAGTTGTCTTGAAAATGTTATTTCTTTAAATTGATTATCAAAGTAATGAGTGGAAATTCCAGTAATGAATCAAAAGTGATAAAATCTTTTTTATTTGTTTATTGTAGTCAATGTAATTGTAAATATTTATGTTCATATTTTAATGTTAGTTGCACTGCACTACTGACTTAATAAAGCTTGCTTGCATCATATTTTGTTATGGCAGAACGATTATGTTTGCATATTATATTATTTTATACTATTTTAATGTTTCCACTACAAATATTTATACATCAGTAAAAGATGTTACATCTGACTGTGGATGGTCACCCCCTGTGGCAATCCATTGTTGCATATTAATGAATTGTTTTCAGTCAAGCATCATTAATCCTTCTTGTAACCAGAACATAACCCTTGCAAATTGCATAAGCACCATTTAAAAACAACAGCAACAAAAAAACCACACAATGTTTTCTGTCTTTGATGAATAATCAGTATAATCCCTTAAAAGATTAAAGTAGCGGCCTATTTAAATTTTACTAAATGAAATGTTAAACTGAGGAAAAACCAAACACAATTATCTATTGTGCCTGTCAGAATCTTGTTTTAATTCTCAAGAATTAACAAACCGTTCAAAAAAAAACAAAAAAAACATTAGGTTCAATGTTTTTTGACTGGTATGTGTGTGTTTTTCTATGTCAGGGGTAGAAAATTCTAAGCACCATTGTGATGTTGTTGGCCCATCTTTGAGACAACTGAGTATGCCCCATAGAGTGGACTATCACAAGAGGAGGGGCTTGACAAAAACTAGTCATCCCTTTTAAATTGTCTATCAGAAACATATAGATTCATTTACTGCAATATTCTTCAGGGCTATTTCAATATTCCTGAATCAGAAATAACATTGTTTTAAGCATGTTACATTGCGGTTGGAGACTCAAACTGTGCTAACAACATATGGTTTCACTTATGAATAATTGTTGCATCATATTCAAAGAGCGATAAAAATGACAGACAATAAACTGTGCAGATAAGATGAATAATTTATTTATATACAGTAAGCATTGGTAGATGTATTCTGTCCAAAAGAAAAAAATACAGTAACAAAAATATTTTCAGCATAATACCTACAGTATAAACGTAAGTGTGACAAACAGATTTTGTTGTTGAGTTATAAAGAACACAGAGCCTGGTGTAACAGATTACAAGTTGCATTGTTAACTAAGACAGTAAAAAACTGTACAGTGCAGGCAACACATTACAATAAAATATGGTCAATGAGGCAGTCTTTCGATCATTGGGTAAGAGGGTTAAAATCTCATAAATCCTCCATATCTTTTATCCATTTCTGGGATTTCTTTGGAATAGCTCTCACCATCTTCATCTGAAGGAAGAGAATCTGCAAAGCGTCTCATGAATCCTCCATATCTTTTCTGGTAGTCCTGCCACCATTCTGGCCTACCTACTCTTCTCATAAAGCCACCATATCGCTTCTGTAACTCTCTCCCTTCATCTTCAGTGTCTGGAATTCTTCTGTAAAACCTCATGAAGCCCCCATATCTCTTGTTCATCTCTTCCGGTGCCTCATTGTTGTGATCACGATAAGTACCATATTCTGGATCCCCACCAGTACCTAGAAGCTGCTTTAAGAGATCTGATGTCTCACTATCCCAATCTTTCTTCATGAAACCTCCATACTTCTTAGCAAGAATTTCTCCACCATTGGATTCTTCTTCTGGTTCAACGTGATATAGCTCATCCATTTTCTTTTTCATGAAGCCACCATATCTTTTCATAAAGCCCCCATATTTTTTGGAAAGCAAGTGATTATCGTTGTCCAGGTCTTTTTCTGCTTCCTGAGCATTGTCCTCTTTGGCAGTTTGCAGAAGTTCTTTGCAGGTTGTCCAAGCTTTGGCACTTGGCAATTTTCCATCACATTCCAATGTGCAAACCTGAAAGAAAAATACATTTCATTTAACATAAAAGTAGGAAAGCCATTATATAGTTTTTCTTAATCTTTTTTTATGTATTTTTACAAAATTACTCAAAAGAAGATGGATTTCTTAAAAATGACAACACTGTTATCACTCAAGGCATATATTGTAGGGGAACATTGCTTAAGTCTGTAGCACACAAAAAAATTAAGCTACTAAAATATATACGTCAAATGATAATATTATTTTTTACAACTCAATATTTAAAACATTTCTATTAACAAGTCTTATACAAGCCTATGAATAGTTGCTTGCCTTTTACTACATTATGTGGTGCCTTTTGTAATGTAACAAATATATGTAGTTGGTGTTAATGTTAATGTTACTGTTAATGTTAACTTATAAGCTACTCACTAAAGATATTTAATCATACATATACAAGCAATAAAAATAATTACTTGATCTTATTGAACAAACAGATTCTATTTAAGCCTTAACAGTCTCATCATAAAGTCTATCTTCTCTCACAGACTTAAACTTTCCTTTGATTAAAGATTTATCAAGTCATTAAGTTTTAACTAAGGGTATGCGTCCAGTGACAAAACCTTTTTTTTTTAATGTTACTCTATAACTAACTTTGTACATTAAATTATTTTCTCATTTGAAGGAAGGAATAAGCCTAAAGCTAATCTGGTCTCTAATTATCCTGTTTTTCAAATAAAGAGTTAAATTAACTTTTAGAAGTGAAGAATATTAATATCACAGCTATATTCTAACAAACTTTGAGGCATGTGCTCATTGGTCCAGCTGCTAGTTCTACTTCCCTTGCACTTACTCCAGGCAAAATAGTACTAATGGAAATTGGCTCTGCTAGTACGAGCAGCAAAGGAAAAGACAAAATAAAAGAGACAGCTTTTCAAAATACATTTTTTTTGGATGAGACATACACCATGCAGTAAAGTTTTTACTTGAGGGGAACCATAATAGTTTTTTTTAGACATTGGCCTTTTAGTGACCCAGCGACAATGGATCAAAATAATATTGATGTGATTGTGAAAGAAAATTACAATCAAGCTTTCTTAATTTGTTTCCAAAAGATAGAAAATAATCCATGAAAACTATACATTAAAGACTCTATAGAGAAAATAGGGTATTAATTCAATGTACCCCTGTACAAATTAAAGTACATAAACCATAGGCATCAGATTTACATTATAGTTTGTCTCTTTAAAGCTCTTCTTCTGTCAGCTTTCAGTTTGTAAAAAATGTTGGTATTAGTGCAACCTACAAACATGTAATGTACTGTAGTGATGTCATCTCCATCTAGCAGCCAAAGTGCACACTACTTAGTTCAATGTTATCCTACTAGGACACGCGTGAGTGGGGCCCTGATATTATGACTGCCTAGAAGTTTAATCTGGCACTGGGTGGAAGGTTTTGTCTAAGAGGTTGCGTTAATGGAAGAATTGAGAACATCTGAAGCACAGCAGTAAGTGTATTCTCAGTCCTGTTACTTGCAAAGTTCCCAACAAATGAAACAACTTTAGGGAAATTTTAGGGATTTCCCTAAAAATTATAACTAATCCTGGGCACTATGAATTACCATTATGTGGTAATTGAAGAGGAAGGCAATCTGATGCTTAAACTTGTTGCAGCACTATTTTCCTTTCAATTTTCATGTGACCAAGCAATATAACAAAGCATTAAGAAAGGCAAATCAGATGCTTGGTTGCATAGGGAGAGGAATTAGTAGCAGAAAGAGGGAAGTAGTGATGCCCCTTTATAAATCATTGGTACGCCCTCACCTAGAATACTGTGTTCAGTTCTGGAGGCCATAT
>WWET01000108.1:913843-937970 GCA_011038615.1 Limnodynastes dumerilii
TACTGAACAATTATGCCTCATATTGCTGCATTCTGGGAACATTTCCCCCAGACCATAACTCATTAATCCACCCAAAAGCAAATTACTTTCCTTTAATTAACAATCTAAAGAGTACACTTGGTATCCAGAGTTTTAGTGCAGTGGATAGTTCGTACTGACAAGGGCCATCAAGAGGAATTTTGGGCCCCAGAACAATAACTTCCCATAGGGGATGTGGGCTGTTCCTCTATGGTTTAAAGTGCAGCTTATTTTGTGTTCAGAATAATTGAGCAGAATACAAGTAAAACGACTCTTACACATTTCTCCGCTATAACAGTTTGGAAACAGAGAAACACATAAGGGTCATCTTACATGGATCCTGCGCAATTATTCCGAACACAAAAGAATAAGGGTCCGTATTCAGACCTCCGGCCGCATTGCATATGCGGCCGGAGTTTACCGATGTGAATTACTGCACATGCGCAGTAATTTCGTTACGATATCTGTTACTTTTTGCAATGTTGATTGCGTATACGGTCTGAATACGGCCCAAGGAATTTTATCCATAGAGGAACAGCCAGGTGTGGGGCTCCGGTCAGAACGGCCCAATTTCGAAAAGGGCCGTTTCCTCCCAGCCAGTTACAAACTGGCTGGGATTTCGAATTGCATATGCCTCAATGAGGCATAGCAATCGATCCACGGAGCACCGAAAGCTCCGTGCTCCGAAATGGTAAGGTAAAATAGTCCCCCACTCCTTTCCCTAATTCTAACCCTAACACTCCCACTCTCACTACCCTACCCTAACCCTTCTTTCCTGGCAGCCTGACCCTAACCCACCATCTCCCGTAGCCTGACCCTAACCCTCCATCACCCGCAGCCTGACCCTAACCCTCCCTCCTCTACAGCCTGACCCTAACCTTCCCTACCCCACACAAAGAGTTTACTCACCTGTCCCTTGGTCCGGCGATAGCAGCATCGGAGGTGCGGCGGAGGGATATCGTCCTTTCTGAAGGTGAATGGGTATGTATGCCGAATGGCATACTCACCCGTTCTGAATTTTTTTTTGAAAATGGTAAGTATTCTAAAAAGGGACATCCGAAAAGTAACTTTCGGATGTCCCTTTTTCAGAAATCAGATTTTCTAGGTGGAGAATGCAACCAGGAACATCCCATATCCCCTATGAAATGTTGTTGTACTGGAGCCCAGAATTCCTCTTGGCGGCCCTGGTCCTAAGTACCGCACATAAGAGCACAGGGCACTCTCCCTGCTCTCCTATGTACCGAGGAGTCTTAATTGTGCTTAAATATTCCATTCACCCCACTGTGCAGGCGAATACTGGATTGTACTTAAGTGGTCAGCCAGACCCTTACCGTATGATTTAAATATCAAAGCTCGCCTACCATGGACATCTCATAGGAATGGCATGTGTGAGTACCCTGTGCGGCGACCTGTATTCAACACGGAACGCAGCAGGCCAGGCTCCGTACAAGCAGAATAGGGGACTTATGTATGTGACGTTACCAAAGTCTGTATCTGGCCCAGGGTGTGGCTTGATCCATCTCTATTTGTTTTCCTCACTTTTTACTAGAGAAGATCAATAACAGAAAATTTCTTTCTATGTTTAATAAAGCAAAAACTGAGATTCAAGTACAATTTATACTTATATTGCTTGTCGGCTTTTATTTTCATTTCTAATCATTTGCCGTAATTGGCAGTTTTATTAGTAATGAATAGAAATGTTACCATTAGGGCTGGTGCTATGGTGTCGGCGCCCCCATGCAAACTTTACATTTGCGCCCTTCTGTTTAACATTTTAACATTGAACACCAGAGACTGTCCAAGATTATAGTATCCATGTAAGCGTCATAAAACACAATCTTTTAACCACAATACAAGTCAGAAAATCATATTCACTATAAACAGCTGCCTAGTCTCCGCTATACAATTCCCACTTCATCCTACAAAGCACAACACAACACAGCTCTCATTATCCTCCATCACGTGTCTCCAGCACCCATTGTTCCCTATTACTGTCTCTCCAGCTCCCAGTATTCCCCATTCATGTGTCTCCAGCTCCCAGTATTCTTCATCTTATGTCTCCAGCCTCCCCAGTATTCCCCATCATGTCTCCAGTATTTCTCCAGATCCCAGTATATCCCATCATGTCTCTCTAGCTCCTAGTATACCCCATCATGTGTCTCTAACTCCCAGTATTCCGCATCATGAGCTGTATTCACACCTAAGTAAGTGTGGAATGTACGTGCGTATTTTTACGATCAGTTAAACTGCACATGCCCAAATATACGCATTGAAACCCTGGCCGACTGATTCACATGCATGGACGCCTGACTTAGGACTGATGCAAACATCGGCATGTAACGAGTCCTGCATGCGTGGCTAGAGGGGCAAGACTCTTAATGCAAATGAGCTGCACTTGGGCTACTAATGTACAGTATGGGCGTGCCAACAGATGTAGGACCGATTCACAGGTAGGAGTGCCTTGTGTAAAATCACATACGCACAGGAAAATTTAAGGTACAGCTTGACCACTCGTAAGTTGATAACCCGCATTGTTTGCTGTAAGCCCATGCGTCTTCTCTTACTTAGTTCAGGCCACACCTGCTGCTTGTTTTTAATCAATGGATTTGTGTTTATAAATGAAACAAATAAAGGCTCGTTTTTAGACTAAGGCTGATTTCACATTTTGTGCTAGACTTTATCCATGTAAAGTTGCTATTTTTTGTGTATAGTTTGAGAATGTTTTTTTTTTTATAAAACTAATGACCTTAAATGAAAAAAAAAGCCACAATTACATTGTGGAAACACCCTAACCCTCGCTTTCCTGGGCCCTAACCCAAACCCTTCCTTCCCCAGAGCCTAACCCTAAACCTCCCCCTAACACTAAAAGTCCCCAGAGAGGTTACTCACCTCTTCTGTGGTGGGTTCAGTCGTGCTTCCGAAAATGAATGGGTGAGTATGCCGATCGCCATACTCACCCATAAAAAAAAAAAATCTAAAATGGCTGCTATTCAAAATAGACAGCTCAAAAAATAGAATTTTAGTCTGTCTCTACTTCGGAAAGACAGTCAACATACCGGTGACTCCCACCGGCTTCTAGTTGTTAATAGTGGATAATTAATCATTTGGTTTAGGACTATTTTTTCTTTGTTATGAGTTATATAATTTATATAGACCTTGGCCCAGATCCAGAACTACGGCCTCAGGTGTATTTACGCCAGCCGCAATCATAAGTTAGTACGTTCTGCGCATGCGCCCAGCAGCTATTTTCTGTCGTAACTAGTGACGGCTGTAATCTTGAATAGGTTGTCCGTAACATTGGCGTATTTATGTACAAAGGGGCGTTCCTATAATACAGCAGCCGTAAATATGCTCCACTTACGCTATGTAGGTCGGGGAGGCATTTAAATCGTACAGTATGGGCAGGGTTACGTAGTTACGACCATCGCGTAGTTACGTCCGGCCGTAGTTACGATTACAAAAGTTAGGGTAGGGTTCAGCCGGCGTACGGCAGTGTAATCACAGACGACTGAGGCGTAAGGCAGTGTAATTAGAGACGACTGGTGGGAGTGCCCGGGGGAGTACATAGTATTTACACTTGCGTAAATACGATCTGCACTAGTTCGTAACACAGACGTAGGTCTGGATCTGGCCCCTTATCCTTTATCCTTTATATCCAGGTCCAGAACTAAGACCTTTGTGCATAGTGCCTCTGGTTCTGACAAAATTTTAAGGTGCTCTAAACAATGATAATGCAATGGATCCTTATTCTATTGTACGTAAGGACTAAATCCATCCCTTATTTGCTTACAATTTGCTTACCTCCCTCCTTCCAGATAATGGTAGTGCTACTGCTGTCCTGCTGTCAGAATTAGTACCAAGATGCACCCCAGATCTGTCCTGGTAATGCAGTGAGTGCTAGGACATGTGCTTATATTTATATGCTGGCATTTTCCAATCCTTGCTATTGGAAAACAACCCCCTTGTAGTAAGTCTGGATCCAGAGCAATCAACTTTTAGATGGATCTGACAATACTTGTTTTGAGGTATTGAGGTTTTTGAGGTTTTGAGGTATAGGTATTCTAGCCTATGACAGTTTTATGACACCATAGTTTTTTTTATGCTGTACTATGTAGAATGTTCTGGATTCTCTAATTGTCTAAATTTAAGCTAGATATATCCAGTCATTCCTGGGGAAGCCCACATTCAGATCCAATCTGTTTACTGATATTTTAGTAAAACAAATAAAGCAAACTACAGGATCCAAAAAACTTTCTTAATGAATTTTTACCTAACCATAATTCATAACAACCATATACTTAGAATTTTGTATTACAGCCCCCATTATGATCGCTCTACCTTTAATAACGCAAATCTCCAAGTAGATGGATGGATCTCTTTCACTGTGATAGACAAGATAATGCAATGTAAAAAGGTGTAAAACTTGATATTGTGTTATAATGTACGAATATATAAATATCAGTAGCTCATTTACAATTGAAGAGAGCAGTCATTGTTAGGCAGATCTACATAATAAAGGATAGCACAGGAAACAATGGTATTATAAGCAAATGATTATGATGCTCCAGTCAGATTACTCTGTAAATCACAATTAGAGATTACAAAAAATACAAAGAGAAAGGCACAGTGCTGTAACTAGGAAAAACAATCATGTAAATCAAATGGAAAATGAACAGTGATGCAGCAAGTACTTATCTGAGTTTCAATTTCTCCCAGACATTAAAATAACAAGGCAAATGATTACACATAGTGGAAAACAGTTTTCTCTTCATACAATATATTTCCCTGCTACTGCTGCATCAGCCCAGTTATAAGTGTGCTGTGAATGCCCCGGTAAATAATGAAGCATCAAGATGTTATATAACTGAGTTTATTCTGTAAATACAAAAGAAACAAACAGGATTTGTATTTTTTTTTTATACATTTCCTAAATGAATGAAGCCCACGCTCTGGTCTCTCTGGCACGCTGGTCTGGATTGAACACTTTTTGGGTCACATTGCTTATATGTCACCACAAGGGGTAAAGAAAATACAATGTACATCAACAGGCTAATAATAACAACTGTGTACAATAGGCATAACAAATTGCCCTAAATATATAATAAACAGAGACCAGACAAGCAAAATTGGTACAAAGCTACATAAATCTGTTTTTTTTTCCTCCTGGGAATAGAAAATCTGCACAAAATGAAGAAATTGCAACAAAGAAATATGTTATAGTATTGCTATCACTCTGCCATTTATAAAGAGGAAACTTCAGGAATCTACTTACAGGTTTTAAAAGAAAATGTGACAATGGTAAGTTTTTTGTTAGTTGAAATGGAGTGATCTGGGCATTAGTAACCACTCTGTCTCGGAGAGACTGGCATGGGTGTATTGGAACTCTGGAAGAATAATCTGCAAGAGGCCACAGGTGATTGGGATCAACTACTGGGACTAAAAAAAAAGTAGGTGAGATTAGTACAGAATAAAGACCCTTATAACAGCAGTTCCAATATGTACTATATAATGTGGTTGGGTCTATGTATAGCTAATTAGGTAGATGAAAAAGCATTACAATAAAATATAACCTCTACTGGCTGGTATTTTATAGTGCAATAAAGAGATTATTAGTGGCATCTATTCCAAAACAGAGAGCAAAATAGTGACCACCACCCAAAACAGAACATAATTGTGACCACCACCCAAAACAGAGAGCACAATAGTGACCACCACCCAAAACAGAGAGCATAATAGTGACCACCACCCAAAACAGAGCATAATCATGACCACTACCCAAAATAGAGAGCATAATAGTGACCATCACCCAAAACAGAGAGCATAATAGTGACCACCACCCAAAACAGAGAGCATAATAGTCACCACCACCCAAAACAGAGAGCATAATATTGACCACCACCCAAAACAAAGGGCATAATATGACCACCACCCAAAACAGAGCATAATAGTGACCACCACCAAAAACAGAGGGCATAATAGTGACCACGGGCCTGATCCAGACCTACGCCCATCGTCGCTAGGATGGTGTGAAAAGCCGATCTGCGCATGCGCTGGGCAGATGTTGCCCGGCGTAGCTATGGCAATGCCCGATCAATGATCGGGCGTCCGTAGGAACAGTGTAGGGACACTGGAGGGGGCATCTCCCTAGCGTCCCTACGTTAAGGTTAGTGAAGGTGGGCGGGGGGAAGTAATATAATGAGGGAGGGCTTTGCGGTAGTACGCTCGTGTGCGAGTGTATTACCCATTGCTTACGCCGGCTGAAGTTAGGGTATCCTTCAGCCGGCGTAAGCAATGAGAAGTACGCCCGCACAGGGGGAGTGTCGGGGAGAGTAAGCACAGCGCATCAGCGTAGGTCTGGATCAGGCCCCACCACCCAAAAGAGAGCATAATAGTGACCACCATCCAAAACAGAGAGAAGGGGGAATCAGAAACAGAATTAGAGTTGACCAGGGCAGTTTCCTAGATCAACTCTATCTTACATACCAGTGATTCCTCTTCCCTCCCAAAAATGAGAAGGGGCACCAGCTGCGTCAGACGATATAAGCTCCGCACTTGGGGCTGGATCCAGATTTAAGAAGGAGCATGAAATTAAGAGAAATAAGTTACTTCTGGGCTAAACCATGTTGATTGCAGGGCAGTCATATTTCATCTGTTGCAAACAGTATTAGAGTTGAGAGGTGATGTTTCCTGGCCTAAGTCTAAATAACAGGGATAGTAAAGCTGGTCAGTATCTGTGTGCAGTAAGCAATTTAAAGATATATTTCTGCATGCAAAGAATACAATTACCTTGACTCCCCCTGAAATCAACATGGTTTAGCCCAGGAGTAACCTTCCTCTCTTAATTTCAAGCTCCTTCTTAAGCCTGGAAAAGAGCAGTAAGTACAAGTAGCAGTGTGAGGAGGCAATCAGAAGCCCATGTCAGAGAAAAAATCTACAAAGACAAAGGTAAATGGTATTTGATAAACATACAGAATAAATGAAGTGTCAGAATCAGCGTTGGTATATTAGGCTATCACCTGCAACCTGGTAATTAGCATTCCATGCACTCCCCTCCCCTCTTCCCAGTTCATTACATAGCAAAAAAACTTTAAATAGATAACAAAGGTCCGAATCCACACATACAAATGGATTACGTACGTGAGCCTCCACATTGGAGGTTAATGTATGTCATTTGCAATCCTACAGTATATTCCATACGTGCAAGGGAGGTGCATGTCCCCTGCTTTCCCCTCACGTGTATGGACCTTCCGCGTTCAGAGCACTACCTTATGTTTCTGGACACAGACCTCCGCTATGCAGGATCATACGCCAGAGCTTAGCCAAGCTCTTACTGTACGAATTGTATGCGTCCCTGCACAGCTGCCCCACCCCCCGCCATCATTCATCGCAATGCGCATCAGAATGCAGCAATGGTCATACTGTGTTTCGATGTGTAAGTACTGTATGTAGTTCTTGCGTGCATAGTAGGAACACACAGCTGACTTACGCATGAAGAATGTGTGGAATCCAGTTCAAGATATGATTTATATATGTAAATAAATGTAAATATATGTAAATAATATTTATATTTCTCCTTTACTTACTATTTTTATACCGATGCTATAATGGGATTCTGCAATAAATGTACTTTGTTATAAAAGGGGGTAGGGAAGCACACATATGGCAACTTAGGGGCACCAATATTAAATTACACCTTCACCCTACCCCACCTAAAATAGTTCTGACACACGTTACGGATTAATCATAAAACTATGTGAGTTCTATGTGCAAAAGAAAAGTATATAATCCCTGCATGCAAACTAATCTGAATTCATTTTCTCACAATGCAACATGGTTTAGCTCAGATCTCTGCTTGCACCTGTTTCACTCTTTATCTGAAACTCTAAATCAGCCATATATCTCATGTGTTTATTTAACGTTAGGATTTTTCTGTGACCCCTATAAAACTCCAGTCACTAGACAACAATCATGTACATTAACATTGTGCCCAAGTCTGTTTGTAGGTCATGTGTTCTCAGGTTTAATCTTCACATTTGGCTGATGATATATTTGATATAGAAAATGTTGTTTATAATGTATAATATTAAAAGGGTGAACAGGATATATAAGAATCTTATAGGGCTGATTATAGATTACATTTATCATTTTCATATTACACAACATTGTGTTTGGGTCTTGTGGTTGTTTATTGGAATAACCTGCTATTATAGTATTTGTCTCTTTACAATTTCTAAATTCATGCCTTAAAATGCAATGTGGGATTTACTAGGTTACCTTCACATAAATATAACTGCATGACAATTAGTGCACTTGGACTGAATTTTTCTAGGAAATGCACCTGTCTATACCAAAGCTCTTGTTGTGTGCTTGAAATATTATACCATTTATGTTAGTCATTGAATTAGCTTTGCAAATGAAGAATTTATGTGAATGCTTGCTTAAGGATTGATGTACGTTCATGGTACTTTACACTAATAAATAATGTTGCTCATCAGTAAGTTAAGTGGAAATGTCCATCACACAAGTTACCTTGTCATGAACATGAAATGTTCTAATGGCCTTAGGTAGATTAGATTAGCTTTGTAAATATCATTTTAATATCAATCAACAATAAACAATATATAAAGCATGTTTTTTTGTTTTTTATTCAGCTTTATTCACAGTGGGATCTGCATCTAAACTCTGGGCCTATTTACCACTAGATTAACAAAAAGTTATTTCCTTTCTCTCTTCTTATAGTAATCGGTAACAGGTGACAGAAGAAAGGGGTGATGGGTAATGGTGCTAAATACATTTAACATTGCCAGTAGGGTAAAGCAACACTACTTGATGATTTACAGTACATACTGTTACTACTTTCCATAAGAAACCATATCCATTATTCATACAGTACTGTATACCTCCCAACATTTGAGAATTTGAAAGAGGGACAAAATTTTGCAGCCTGGTAGAAGGTGTGTGTCTTGTACCACCCAGTGGGTGTGTCTGGGAAAGTCGGTGTGTCTTGCACTGTCCATACCAGTGGATCTAGTACCTCCCTTCAGCCAACCATATGTTTGCCCCTTATTATTTGTCCAGCCGACATATGTCCATCCTCCATATCTGCCCCTTATTATCATTGACAGCCTTCATGTCTGCCCCATATTAATACTGATAGCCTCCATGTCTGCCCCCTATTAATATTGCCAGCCTCCATGTCTGCCCCCAATTGCCAGTGCCAGCCTATATCTGCCCCAATTGCCAGTGCCAGCCTCCATCTGCCTCCAATTGCCAGTGCCTTTCTCCATGTCTGCCCCCTATTGCCAGTGCCAGCCTCCTTCTGCCCATTATTGCCACTGCCTGCCTCCATTTCTGCCCCCTATTACCAGTACCATCCTCCATCTGCCCCCTATTGCCAAATTCCCGTGCCACTACTATTGCCAGTGCCAGCCTCCATCTGTCCGCTATTGCCAATGCCTGTCTCCATGTCTGCCCCCAAATGTCAGTGCCAGTCTCCTTTTGCCCCTTATTGCCAGTGCCCGTCTCCATGTCTGCCCCCTATTGCCAATGCTTGACTCCATGTCTGTCCCCAAATGCCAGTGCCAGCTTCCTTCTGCCCCCTATTGTCAACCTCCATCTACCCCCGTCTGCCAGTATCTGCCTCCATGTCTGCCCCTATTGTCAGTGCCTGCGTCCATGTCTGCCCCCAAATTAATTGCCAATGCTAGCCTGTCCTCTATTACTTGTGCCAGCCTCCAATGTAATTCCTGCCCCAAATTGCCAGCCTCCATCTGTGCCCAACTGCCAGTGACTTTTATTATTTTACTTACCTTTGAAGTCTTCCTTCCTCCGTGGCGCTGCCACTTCTCTCTCCCTCTATCCAGCGGCACCTGCTCTGCGGTCAGGTGACAGAGCACAGGACACATGATACAGGGCTCCAACGGGAGCCCTGTAGGACCAAAACTCTTAACTTGAATGGCAGGGACCTCACTGCCATTCATAGTATTAGATTTGTAAAAAAAAGAAAAACTTTGTCCTGAGAGTCTGATCTCTTGGGACATATTCTGGGGTGGACGGGACAGCGGGACAGGCCTACGAAAGCGGGACTGTCCCGCTTAAATCGGGACACTTGGGAACTATGCATTACTGACTTTTAATTACATGTATGCTCAGGGTTGGCGACTCTCCCGGAATATCCGGGAGACTCATGAAATTCGAGCAGTTCTCCCGGTATCCTGAGGGAGTCTGTAAATCTCTCGCAAGGGACTTGAGGCCCATGGTTTTATGGAAACCACTGCCTCAAGTCCTGCCCCCCTGCCTGGCAACACTAGTATACTAGTGACCTCCCGGAGGGAAGCTGTTAAAAGTTGACAAACCTGTGTATGCTAGGCATAGAATTCTATCTCTGTGTCACAAGCCGGCTGCGGCAGCCGTGCATATTAAACACTCACCCCTCCGGTCTCATACTAGCCAGCCGTTCGCGGCTGGTAAACAAAGCACCACGTACAGCGTCGCCATAGCCACGGTAACGTGGGCTCCGTCCCTCTGTCTCAGTTGTCAGGGACCGTCCCTCTGTCTCCGTTGTCAGGGACGCTCTCCCATGTCCAGGAGGCCCCCTGCGTCACAGGGGGGGTTGGTCTGCTGCTAGCCCATCAGGGGCTAGCAGTGTCTATATCAGAATGGCAATGTCGCTCTGACAGCGCCGGTTATAGTTTCTTTTTGATCCTGTGCCTGCTATTTTTCTTGTCTCTGCCTAGTGCCTATTTCTCTTGATACTGAGTGCCCCAGTCTTGCTCCTGCCCAGTTCCTTGCTCCTTGTACCTCAGTGTTTCCACTCCCACTCTCTCTCTCCTTGTTGTTTTGTTCCTCTCTGTATTTGCCTTGTCTCTCCTGTGTTCTTGTGTATGTTAACCCCCCTGGGGGTTCCCACTGTTTGTGTGTGCATGTGATTGCCCTGGTTAGTCTTATCTGTCCTGTTTTGTCCAGTCAGCCATTCTTTTGTCCTTTGTTACTGTTTGGTGTTTTATGTCGTTTGTTACAGGCCAGGTCCTACTGGCCTGTCTCCTCCCGCTTTCTTCTCTTTCTGGTTTCTCATCTATCTCACTCCTTCTGTTCTTGTCCTTCCTCTTCTGGGCGTTGCTCCGGGGGCTGCGAACTGCGGGTAAGACAGCAGCGCCAGACTATCCTCACCTTCAGAGTCTCTAGCGAAGAACAGGGTCCTGCTAGACTCTGCACCTTGATAAAGCGACGTCCGCCTCTCCTGACGGCCACCCTGGTTCTCAGCCCAGGTAATTCCAGTGGTGCCATAATATTGCGTCCACCTCTCCTGACGGCCACCCTGGTTCTCAGCCCAGGTAGTTCCAGTGGTGCCGTAACACTCTGTATGATGAGACCATTAAAATATTGCAAGGGCTGTCGGTACTTACTATATTATTTACTTATTAACAGGTTTTTATATAGTGCCATCAGATCTTGTAGCGCTTTACAATTTTAACAATCATTAAACAAGACTGGGTGGTAACAGACAGAATGGGTGAGTAAGAGAGCCCTGCCTGCAAGCTTACACTCTGTAGGACATTGGGTGTTAATACATAATGGCAAGTGCTATTTATCAGACAATGGACCAGCCAGCTTGTATGGTGAAAGTGGAAAAAGTTTGTGTAAATCATAGTCAAGTAGTTGTGAATAGGGTAGATAAATGTTCCGAAACTTGTCTAAAGAGGTGGGAGCACTTGAAAGTTTGGAAAGTAAAGGATAATCGGCAGGGGCGTAGGAATGAAAATTGCTTTAACATTGACTGTAGATATACAAAAAGACTCCCAATCCTATGTTAACTTACTATAAAATATATTTATACATTAATAAATAATAATAATAATAATAATTATTATTATTATAAAAAATTATAATAATATCTACTAATTAGTACAATAGCTATATAGGTAGAAAGATAGATAATTCAACTGTTCATATTAAATATTTACATTTTTTCATAGTCATTATCCTAGTTTTTCAGATTTCAGATTCAGATTTCATTGACAGCCTAATCTAATTTGATTGGGAATTTTTTAAATCTATAGTTACTGCTTCACTGGTTATGGTGTGTGCTATAATGTAAAGGGCTATAACTCATGTTTGTTACTGAACACACCGCATTAAAATCAGGGTAAGGTAAAGTGATTAGTTGTTCGTCAATACAGGTTATTTATTAAATGTTTATAAATGGAAAACTTAGGGCCAGATTTACTAAGCTGTGGGTTTGGAAAAGTGGAAATGTTGCACATAACAACCAATTAGATTCTAGATCTCATTGAACTATTCCATACTAAAGAATGTCAGCTAGAATCTGAGTGGTTGCTATGGGAAACATCTCCACGTTTCCAAAACCGCAGCTTAGTAAATATTAAAGAACAGTAGTTATATTAAGTCAATGTATATTTAAAAAAGTTTCAAAAGTTTAGAACAGATACCATAACATCAGAAATTACCATGAAGGACCTTCTCCTACACTTTGTCAAAAATACTTTTCCTCTCATCATTTCTGGTTGCTGTATCAATACAATGTACAAGTTCCATTTAGTTGTGTGTTCTTGATAAACATGAATTATCAGGATCTGTGTTAGGCATTTCTGTGCCATGGTAGACCTCAGACACTTTATCAGACGTCAAAATGCACTAAAGATGCTCTCCGATGTTGTAGCTGAGGCGGGCACAGTCATGACAAGCAACATGAGCAATAACACCTGCTGGACAAGGGCTTTCATTGTGTCAAACTCCTTACTGAAATTCTCTGCAAAATCACTGCAGGATGTGAGTGCTTTGCCGGGTAGGTTCTTTAACAGCTGGAGTTGAGTATGTCGACTCGCAATGTTAAAATCTTCAGTGAATTGGTCCAGTGTCTCTTCAAAAGCATCATCACTTGGCACATGTCCCTGTGGTGCATCAAGGATCTGGCGTTTCCACTACATGGAGATCATTGTCAGGGTGAGTGACCTGTGATTGCTTTGATGATGATTCAATACTTCATCTTCTCAAAAAAAAGTTTAATGCTTTCATTAATAGAAGTCCTCTCTGTAACAGGCTGGGACTCTGAAGAGCAGGGTGAAAAAAAAGACTTTTGAAGTTGAAATGCGTTGGTGGTAGAGGTGGGCCTGTGGATGATCTGACTGTGATAGTTGAGCTTACCTAGTTACCTTGGGCCTGATCCAGAGCTACGAAATTGGCCGATTTCGAGCGAGCGTACGATCGTTCGATTGTTTTTTGCGTAATTTCGTACGAAAATTCGCACTGCGCATGCCCAGTATGACAGCTTCCGGTCGGCTGGACGACATGAGCGTATAGCGGTCGTATTGTGTGCGAATTATTCGCTCGAGGGGCGTGCGTTCAGTACGACGGTCGTCTGGGCGCTCGTTTTACTACACAGAGGCGGGGATAGCCATTTAAATTGTACAGTATGGGCGTGCTAAGCCCGTACGCTTTGCGTATTATGTGCGAAAATTCGTACGGCCGACGGTAGTACCCAGTGTAGGGTATAGCCGCCGTAAGCAGGTACTTTACAATGGGAGTGTTAGGGGCGTGCATGTTTATTCGCACGGTCGAACGTACGCATTCGCCCGTCGTGCGAAAATTTCGTAGCTCTGGATCAGGCCCCTTGAGCAGCGGTAAGGAACAAAGTCCAGTTTTAAAGCTTTTTTTTAAGAAAAACGCTTTGTGCTCCTGCTTATCTGCCCAGTTGAGAAAGCAGAGCCCACCAAAAGGGAACTTTTTAGCTTTGTGATTTGTTTTATGTATTTTATCTTCTGTGGAATAAATATTGGAGTCCATTAATTGAGGATTGCATTTATATTTGAGAGGGATTCCCCAGAGACCTTGTTATATGTGGAAGAACCAAGGTGTGTGCATGTGAGTGATTTGAAAAGCGTGGTAGCGGCTCTCTAATTGAAGGTATTGCATTATGTATTTTGTGATTCTACTCTTCTATGTTTGAAACCAAATCTTGGAAGAAGACAACAGAGGGAGATTTAGGAATAAGAAGATAAAGACTTTTGATTAGCCAAGATCAGAGATAGACCAAATGTGAGTGCATTATCGTTTTCTTTAACATATTACACTATTTGCTTCGAATTTGCTTCTTTACTTTGGGAGTGAAATTAACAAACAGAAAAATTCCTTACCTTTTTGAAGTTTTGATGCTGACTGATGTGAATTAAAGAGCTTATCTACAATGATCAGTGTGGATTAAAATTTTTATCTATAGGACGAAAAAAGGAGAAGAAACAGGATTCACTGTACTTTAAGTACCTTTATTCATTTTTTTGTCAGTAGTTAATTTTCTTTTCTCATGTTGAACACATAGTGGGAATAGGGTGCACCTTTGACTTCCAATTTTGTGTATCAAAGGTGAGTCACTGTCTTGCGAGATATTCAGCCTGTGTGGACTTTGTGTGTATCGATGCCTATTGCTTTTAACATTTTGGTATGTGTTCCATTATTTTTATTGCTATTCTATGAAATGAGGTTAATGCACCCCTTCTTCTCATTTTAATTTTTGGATTTTTGTGTGTTTGAAAGAAAAATAGGACAATTTATAGAAATAAAGACACAGATCAGATGAGTTCCTGGTGTAACCTGGATTAGAACTGAATTGACTCAAATGAATCTATGAGACTTTTTATTCATTGAGCTTGAGATTTGGACTCATATTCTAACATACACACAGTTAGGGAAAGCAGACCTTTTCTATTTATTGCTTGGATCAAGATGACTGATTTTGATGCTATAGAATCTCTTGACTGATTGAGATATATTCCAAACATCAGTACATTCACATTTTAACCACTGGCACAAATAGACATCCTACATCCAGGGACTGCCTAAAGTTATCTAACTCAAGTATGTGGCTGTTTGCAGGTTTAAAAAAGACTAAAGTTATACAAATGTATTTATTATTAAGACGGAACACCTTTATTTAAAAATGGACTAGGTGGTACTGCCCACTTGCAACCTGAGCAATTTGCAATGCATTTACACTGCTAAATGTGGTTGTATGCAGATGTCTCCAAAATGTCCCCACTGCATTGAAAACCAGTAAAAAATCTCAAATCTTTATCTTGCCCAATATATCAAGTTTCTAATTTATATAGATTAAATTATTGGACCTGATTCAGAAATGCGTGCGGATGGGGACTTACGCATATCAGATGCGTAAAGTCCCCTTGACAGGTAACATCTGCGCATGTGCACACCAGATGTTTCGCGTCAATAGTTCCGTACTTGTGGACTTCCATGGAAGGGGCCGGTCCATCTGATCCGCAAGCCTAAATTCTGCTACACAGGCGGGATAAGGCATGCTAATGAGGGCCCGGGGGTGTAGAGCGGAACATCCGCATAGATCAGCATTCGTAAGAATGTAATGCACTAAAAACCTCGGTACCTAGTTATTCTTTACTATTTTATTTTAAATGTAATATAATAATACAATTACACTTTACAAAGTCTTGAGAGTAATTATTGCAATTGGTAATTTCCTTTTTATCTTCCCAGTATCAAACTTGTTGTAAAAATCACAGTACTTGACACTGAAACTCTGCGTTGCAATATCCGGTCTCTAACCCACAACCAACATTTTCTGTGCACATTTTACAAATAACAAGAATTCATAGTACACTATCCCAGCGATCTGCAGTCCGCACTTTACTTATATCAGCTGCTTGTTTTCCACACTATTTCTCCTCCAGCCGAAAGAAATTAAATGTACTTTAGAAGTTCATTAATACAGCTATAGATAGCATAAGTAACTTTATCCTCAGAGAAACTATCCAAGTTTATTATAGAAACAGTATATTAATTTGCATTGGTCACTTCAAGGGCTTTTAGCATTAGAATGGGTCTCCTTAGCGATACAATTGTACATAAGCACAAATCACTTTATTCACTGCTTAAAATCCAAGCCTATGGCTTCAACGATGGCTCGATGTGTACTGAAAGACAACTTTGTTTCACAATTGTTACCATTACAGGCCTTGTAACAACTTTCTTTCTCCTCCTTTACAAGGCTTGCTAACAGAACTCTCACACCTGAATTTCCTCCTCCTCTGTGCCTACTGTCAGAATTACATCGTATATAAGTCGCAGGCAAATCTGAATTAGGCCCATTGGGGCTGATCCAGAACTACGCTTCTCCGCGATTTTACGCGTGGCAGAGACGTAAATTTGCAGTTTCGTACGCACTGCGCATGCGCACCATAGAAAATACGCACATACACGTAGCGTAATTGTGAACGTATGGGAAATTCACGTATGTGTCACGTAAATACTTACATGTGGGCGTGCCAATTTTACGTGAGACAACAATACGTGCGATTTACGTGAAGTAGGTGGAGGTTTGTATGTAAAGTGTACAGTATGGGCGTGCTAAGCTGCGTACGTTCACGTAGTCTGTACGTCCGTTAGCGGACGTATGCTGTTACGTTTGAAAAAGTTAAGGTAGGGTTTGGGTAGCGTATCTTGACAAAATACGTCCGTTCAAGGGGTGTGCCGAGGGGAGCGTAGCGAACTTACGTGCACGAAAATACGCTCCGCGAATAAACGTACGGCACACGTAGTTCTGGATCTACCCCATTGTTAGGAAGGCCTTATTGTAAAGTGCTGTGTAGCATACTATAATAAATATAAATATTCTAATTTAACTTTGTTCTCATGAAGTTTAGTTCAAGCAACAAGAGTGATACCTATTTTGAATGTTTTATATATTTATAGGAATACATTAACTGTAGATTGCCTTTGCTTGTGCACCTCTGTTTTGCAATGAGGATGAATGAGTTTTATCTGAATGCAAAAGAAACTATTTTATTTTTTAAAGTTGATTCTACCTATTACCATTCTTTACCAGTGATCTCCATTGTTTGTTCTAACAACAAAAGCCATTAAATATATTATATTTGGATGTTACTTAACTAGCCATTATACAAGATCTATCATTTTAAAGGTAAAGACCCCATTTATCTGCTATCGTATTTATATGTGAGCAGCATAATAAAAGTTACACATGGTAAATAAAGCTTAATTCACTTTTGAAACAGTTTGCTTGCTGTTTATTACATCCATTAATCTACAATTCTGAGTAAGACGCTTTCAGTTTTTTGCAGCGTACAGAAGTTTTAATTATTCATCTAAGCTTTAACTAGCTGAGGACTCAGAGCCATTTCACAGACGCAGTATACTCCATAAATGTTCAGTTGTACTGAATTATATTCTCGGTCAGCTCTTTTGTGTAATCATGCATTGGAAGGTGCTAAGTGCTAAAGCGTTAGACTCCTTTACCAGAACAAATGGCAGAGTGTTCAGCAAATAGACTAAATAACAAAAAATGCATGAAGAATAAGCTGTGAACACTGAAGGGCTGACCCTGTGTTTAGCAAGCAAGTTTCACAGAAGGAATGTTTGTACAGTTCAGTTCTCAAGGTGCGTGAACTTCCCAGTTTTCTGTACCATCAAAAAATAAGTCTGATGTTTTAGTTTAGCTTCTGTGCACTCCAATACCATGAACTTTCCATTAGAATACACGACCTATCAGTTCATTGTCAAGCAGTCAATGGGATGATAATTAACAAATGTAGATTTGTGAAGAAGACACATGGGTGATAAATGTGAGGATTTAAGGGTTTGGTAGAGAGTAGGAGAATGGGGGACAGAAGAGAGGGGATAGTGGTTTTATAGGGGAGTAGAAGAATGGGGGATAGAAGAGAGGGGAAAGTGGTTTTATAGGGGAGTAGAGGAATGGGTAATAGAAGACAGCATAAAAGGATATATTAGGGGAGTAAGGGAATTAATGATAGAATGATGGGTAAAGTGTTAAGTAAGAGAATAGAGAAATAATTGATGGAGGTGAGGAGTAAAGGTTTTAGTAGGGGAGTAGTATTACGGGTGAGTGTGGAGTCTAACAAGAAGTCTAGTGTTCTCTGGGGCCCCTGATAGCAGGGATAGACTGAGCTGCAGACACCTAACAGGTCTTGGCCCCTGGTAACCACTACTGGAGAGAGAGGAGAAACCAGAGCTCAGAGTTAGCAAAAAGGTGTGAGCGAGATCTCCTGAGAGAGGAAGACACACGGGATCAGATTCAGAGATTGAAAATGAGAAAGGAAAGTTACTCCCAGGCAAAACCGTGTTGATTTAATCTGTTGTAGTCTTAGGGCCATATTTACTAAGCTGCAGGAAAGAAGAAGTGGAGATGTTGCCCAAAGTAGCCAATCAGATTCTAGCTGACATTTTCTAGTATTTAATAGGAAAGTGAGAGCTAGAATGTGATTGGTTGTTATGGCTAACATCTCCACTTTTCCTTTCCCGCAGCTCAGTAAATCTGGCTCTTAGAGTTGAGAGGTGATGTTTTATATCCCAAGTCTAAATAACAGTGTGATAGTAAAGCTGGTCAGTATCTGTGTGCAGTAAGCAATTCAAAGATATATCCCTGCATGCAAAGAATACAATTAACTTGACTCCCTCTGATATCAACATGGTTTTGCCCAGGAGTAACTTTCCTCTCTTATTTTCAAACTCAAACTGTTTGGTAGGGGAATAGAGAAATGTGTGATGGAATTAAGCAGTAAAGAATTTGGTAGGGAAGTAGAATAATGTGTGATGGAATTGAGGACTAAGGGATCTGGTAGGGGAGTACAGTATATGTGATGGAAGAGAGGAGTAAATGATTTGGTAGGAGAGTACAGTAATGTGTGATGGAAGAGAGGAGTAATGGGTTTGGTATTGAAGTACAGTATGTGTGATGAAAGAGAGGAGTAAAGGATTTGGTAGGGGAGTAGAGGAATGTGTGATGGAAGAGAGGAATAATGGGCTTGGTAGAGAAATAGAAGAATGTGTGATAAAAGTAGAGAGAGAAATGTTTGGAAGGGTAATAGAGGAATGGGACATGAGGTGAGGAGTAGAAATGATTTGGTAGCAATGGTGACAGTGACAAAAATAAATAATAATACAGCTGACACCATAAGATTGGCTGTATTACTGGTAGATAGAGATGAGAAGTAATGGGTTTGTTTGGGGAGTAGAGAAAGGGATGATTGAGGTGATTAATATAAGGGTTATACGGAAGCTGAGGAATGATGGTGTTATTGTTGAGTTTTGTATGTTGGGTTTTAATTTCAGCACAGTACGAAGGTTGCTTTCCTATGGAATATATGTAATAGCATTGGGAAACTAAATTACATGCTTAATGTCACAGCTACTTAGAAATAGATTGATAAAAAGTAGGATTACAATAAGTGAGGGTTGGGTTTACATGATGAAAAAATGGAATAAGGAAATAGATTTTTCAGGTTTATTAATGACTATGAAATCTACGATGATGTTGGTCTGAAATGTGTCAGATTTCAAACTGTTATCAATAATAATCCTTTTCACAGAAATGTTCAAAACACAGATCTAGGCCCGTATTCAGAGTACCGGACGTATAACATATACGTCTGATGTTTAACGATTTTTACTACTGCGCAGGCGTAGTCATTTTTTAACATAGTCTGCGTATCTTTTTCTTACGTAGAGTCTGCGTAGAATTTAACGTAATCTACGTATCTTTTTCTTACATAGATTGCGTAAATGTGGTATTTCAGACCGCATATACGCAATCAGAGTAAGAAAAAGATACGTAGATTACGTAAAAAAATTACTACGCATGCGCAGACGTATATGTTTTATGTCCGGTACTCTGAATACGGGCCCTAGGCTTTATGTGCTGTATTTGTGCAGTATTTGGTGGGCTAGGTAATATATAGATGGCCACTAATGTAAATATTATGCATTACTTAAAAAAAGCTATAACCAATAACGTAATATGCACAACCCTGGTGAGTTATTCTAGGTTTGCAATTAAGGTGTTGGACGTTTAGTCATGAAAATGACTAACGCCGGAAATTATTTATATATAATGATTGGTTTTAAAGTTACTCACTCTTTAAAATTCAAACTATTACAAGTATCTGTAATCACGTCTCCTCTATACAATGCACATTATCTTAGTGTATCAGCTTGTCGTGTTTCTTTTGTGAAGTCATAGTCTTTTCTTTAGAAAGTCTCATAGGTAATAAAGGCAATGCAGGCAGAACGACAGACACATCCTGTAAGATGCAGTGCAATAATATAAGTATTCCTGACAAGTTTTTACGCCTCAGGAATCACATTTCTTTTATTGAAGAGAGATCCATTCTGACAGGTGGTATTTGCATTTTACAGATCGTTGTTTATCGTTGAACAGAACACAATGCACAGTGGGGAGTATTTCTTCTTAACTTTTTCTTATTTTGGTCTTTCTGTAAACATTCTGATGGTTTAAACTAGAAAATAATCTCCTTATTTCTCTTGAATTGTTTATGATTAAAAGTTAGATAAATAATGGTCAAATAATGAGCTATATTTTTGTGGGTTATGTATGAGAGATAATTTGATGCCATCTTTCAAATGAATTGAAAAAATTGTAGGTATTTTTATATGTAATAATAATAATAATAATAATATAATTAAAACTAAAACATAAAGGTCCAGGGAGTACTACCCTTGCGCATACAGAATTTATAACCACACTGTTGTAATTTTGCCGCAGAGGAGTTTACAATCGCAGTGTGTGCAAATCTGTATCCGGTCCTGACCTCCGCACTTGTTCTTTGTCTAATTCAGAGACTGAAAATAAGAGAGGAAAGTTACTCCTGGGCAAAACCATGTTCAGGGGGAGTCATATTTCATATGTTGCAAACAGTATTAGAGTTTAGAGGTGATGTTTCCCAGCCCAAGTCTAATTAGCAGTGTAAAAGTAAAGTTGGTCACTATCTGTGTGCAGTAAGCAAAAACAAAGATTATTTATTACAAAGATAATTGCCAGTCTTTGATTACATCTTGACCTCCATTAAAAATGTCTGCCTCCATAGGCCTCAATGCAGGGAAATAGGACACAATATCTACATTTTGTCATAATACAGCAGTGACTTTTGGAACTGAATCAACATCAGGGAGATTATCAAACACTTCAGGGAGTCAGGGAGATTACCCACATTTCAGGGAGTCTCCCTGATATTCAGGGAGAGCTGGCAACTATGGTCTAAAAATGTCTCCTCACTTGTAATAAATAATGATGTTGAATTCTTATTACTCGCACTTCCACAAGTGAAAAACTGACATTTTTTTTTCATACAATGAATTTCAATATACAAATGTTTAACATGTTTACTGTTTATAGCTGGTATTTAGTGTTTCCTAAATATATTTCATTACAGTTATGTATTCCTATTTTTGAATGACACCTATGGGGACATTAGGGGACATTACATAAAAAATTACATTTTTGTACTTATGAGTAAACAGTAAAATATTTTATTTTAGAAATAAATATGTCTGCGCATGCGCCGGGCAAATGTTGCCCGGTGTTGCTACGGCAACGCCCGATCCTGGATCGGGCGTCCGTAGCAGCGCCGTAGGGACGCTGGAGGGGTCGTCCCCACGTACAGGTTAGTGTAGGTGGGCGGGGGAACTAGTAAAATGAGGGTGGGAGGGCGGGCTAGGCGGCCATACGTTCCTGTGCGAGCGTATGGCCCCTTCCTTACGCCGGCTGAAGTTAGGGTAGTGTCAAGGTAAGTGAGCGCTGATACGCTGTGCTTTAGTAAGCACAGCGCATTGGCGTACCTCTGAATCAGGGCCAAAATCCTGAAGTATATGGGGGCGAAGCAGGCTGTGAGTCTCCTGGAGTCCCCTTTTCTGTTTCAATTATGTCTCTATACCTGGGCCTGTCACAATGTGTACAATTATAGCCTAGGAATAATAGAGAAAGCTCTGCACCCACATACACTTATAAAGAGTCTCCCATGTGTGCTCTTCCATTGCACATTTAAATCTTAGAGTCACAAAAGTCCAGGTGAAGAAATACAAATTCTACCACATAATTTCATTTTTTTTAAACAAAACCAGGTCCTGCACACCCCCCAACAAAACATCTTCTCCCAGGTACTACACGCATTACTCCAAACTCTTCCAATGAATATATTTTTTGTAATCTGCTGGTTTAGAACTAATCAATGTTTAAAATAACAACAGCCATTTTCTCTTCAACAGTGTTTACAATTTAAAAGGGAAACTCATATTGATCAATTTGTACATGGTTAGAAGGGGTCATATCATGTCTCTGGTAATGTTTTACAAAAGTACACAAACTTTTTTTCCACCACAGACTTACTAGTTTGAACTTGTCTACTGTAAATGGTTTCCATTTAGTGTTCTTAAAATTATTATTCAGTATAACTTAACTTTAAATGTCAGATGCAATGTTATAATTAAGATGTATGTATTAAGGCAAAAAATTACAACATTAAGTTATTATCTAACTCATTAATTATGTTATGTATGAAAAGCACATTACACTGGTTTCTTCTGAACTGACCTCCACATCAATGCGTGACGGAGAGTTTGGAATGTTAAACCAAGGTAATCAGGTGACCCTTCCTAACACTGCCTGATAAACTGGGTAGCTTGTATAAATTATTAATATGCTGTAATGCACAGTTCCAAATTAGAATCCCAAGAACAACATGATGCTCTTAGTGTTCATACTCTTACCATTAATAATTAGGAGAAAAAGTTCTGGGTTCAAATAAAGTCACATCATTGAAGATAAATGCAATTCTTTACAACATAATAATAATTAAGAATAGGAGAAAAAAAAATCTAGTTATCTAGACTTATAATAAACATAGTGTGTGCAGACTGCTAATTTTTGGGTAGTGAACTTTAGTAATACATTTACAGAACTTCATAAAATGTTATCACTTGTTCTTTGGCAATACGTTTTTAATTACAAAGGGTTTAAATTATCCTTATATAATGTTAAACAATATTTCCAAGATAATTGCAAAATGTAACACAATTGCTCAAGATATGTATAATTATCTGTCTATTCTTTACTCAAAAGAGAAACTAGGAAAGGTCAGGGATTAGCAATAATGCTAGTACTTTATGAATATAAATGGGTTAGTTATAGAGCTTTCTAAATCTGGGTAAGACAATCATTCGTTAAAATTTTACTTTTATTATAACTGATAAAGTCAGGGTTGCCTACTTTTAAAAGCTTCACTCGGGGAGATCCTGGAGGGAAGCCCAGGGGGTGGGGCTTAATGATGCAATTTAATGCAGGGGTGGGGCTTAATGATGTGATTTATGCAAATCGCATCATTAAACCCCATCCCTTAACTATTATTAACTTATTTTAGGGTTTAATAGGGACGGTGGTGGGGCTTGATGACGCAATTAGTGCCATCAAGTCCCTCTCTGTCCCTAGCAACACTAATATACTAGTGTTGCCAGGCAGGGGGGGAGAACTTGAGGCCGTGGTTTCATAGAAACCATGAACCTCAAGTCCCTTGTGGGAGATTTGCCGGACCTCCTGGGATACCGGGAGAACTGCTCAAATTTTGGGAGTCTCCCTGACATTCTTGGAGAGTTGGCAACCCTGGATTAAGTGAAGTATTAAAATCGTAAACTATCAGTGCAAAAATGAAAAAACTGTGAATGACAAATCTCAGAGATTTAAGAATTTAAGATCAGATTCCGTACCACAAGGCACCCCCCCCCTCTCCTGCTCTTATAAGTGTGGAGGAGATTTAAGAGTGCCAAAGGCAGCCTTAAGTATTTCACTCGCAACATTGTGTGGGTGGAATACTAGATAGTATATAAAGGCTTAGCTAAGCCCTTCCTGTACGATTTAAATATCAAATCCCACCCACCATTGTGTATCTCACACGCATCACCATGTGGGTCTGCCTTGTGAGCGGTAACTTGAATTCCACACAGAACAAAGCCCAATCCCAATCCTGTATTCCGTGTGGAAGTTGTAGTTGTTATACTCATTCATTGGATGCTTTTCTAATGTTAGCATCTTTGGGCTGGATCCAGACTTTAGTAAGTGCTTGAAAAAAAGTCAAGTTAATTGTATTCTCTGCATGCAGGGATATATCTTTGAATTGCTTACTGCACACAGATACTGACCAGCTTTACTATCACACTGTTATTTAGACTTGGGATAGGAAACATCACCTCTCAACTCTAATACTGTTTGCAACAGATAAAATATGACTCCCCTGCAATC
>WWET01000108.1:950904-972495 GCA_011038615.1 Limnodynastes dumerilii
TTAATAGCGTAAAAGCGCCCATTAGTGCTTACTGTGTATGAGCACGGCAGATGTTACGCCACGTAACTCAGAGCATAAGGGCCAGTCACCTAACTTCAGTGTAACTACGTAAGAAGACAGCCACACGACAACCGTAATTATGCTTCGGAGGCGGGGGGGGGACATTTAAATCGTACAGTATGGGTGTGCTTAACAGTATAAGTACATCCAGCCATTATGGCCAACAGGAGTTACGCTTGGAAAAGTTAAGGTAGGGTTTGAAAAGTGTAACACGGCTAAACTACATCCGGCAGAGGGGAGTGCCAAGGGGAGCGCATAGTAAATACGCTAGCGTAAGTACGCTATGCTAGGAAACGCAATGAAACCGTAGCTCAGGATTTGGCCCTATATCTTTATTACAAAATATTGATGCAATGATAAGAAATTAAACTTTTAACAAGCTTTCACCATACAGATACAGAAACTAGACCCTCTCCTGTGAGGCATTTGCCTGAAATACTGGTGTTGTCTTTTTAAAGGCTATAAAATATATATATATATATATATATATATTATTATTATTGCTCCTAAGTAAAGAAAATAAGTGTCTGTAGCTTGCGCTATAGCCCTGGCACTAACAATCTCAACTAATTATAATATACATGCTGTATACAATCTGATACATAATAAATAAACTCACATAGCCTTGGAGTGAAGTCGAAAAGTGACACTGTGCAATTGAAAAGGAAATATGTGCAATAATCCTTCATAACTCCAAAGTGATATTGTGCAATCAAGGTAAGGATATACTTTATTCTTATTAATAAAGAATCCTTTGAAGTAAAAAAAAGTTTGGTGTCTTCTTTTTTTCTTGTTTAAAGATCCATTACTTTAAGAGTGTACATTTTTAACGATAAGTAAAATATGATCACTCTATCATAGTTGCTGATATCACACCCAAACATGGAATATAGGGCTCTATTTACTTACCTTCCTCGTTCCCTGTGAAGAAAGCTGCATCAGGCTGGCTTATCATCGCAGCGAGCCTGGCAGCTTCCCTTACATGATTTACTAATACTCACCCCTCCTCCGAGGTCCCGCGATGAGCCGTGGGTCGGTGCTGTGCTTCTCCTTCGCGCGAACCATGAATGAAGTACTGCGCAGTATCTCTCAATCAGGACTTCAGTGCCGACATGAGAAACACTGCACATGTGCAGTGTATTCATGCCAGGACTAGACAGCTGCAGCCCGACGGGACGGGTCAGGTAAGTAATGTTTATTTCTATTTTCTATGGGTATATTTATTTATTTTTAAAGTTACAAAAAAAATATTTTATTTGAATTTTTTTTTATTGGGGCACTATTGTTATGTATTCCGACGGTCCTTTTCCTCCGCCTAATAACAGCTATTAGGGGGAGGAAAAGAGGGGTATATGGGGACATCGCCAGAAAAATTGTCACTAACGCCAGTCTGACGCCAGGAGCGGAGTGTAAAACTCCGCTCCGACGTTTTTGTAAATATGTGACACTTCATTTTAATGCGATAGGGCAAGTTTTGAAGTGAAAACTGGCCCTGATCTTTGTAAATAGACCCCATAATTCACAGTTAACGTTGGAGAAGACTGGGTGCTTTGCAGACTGCATCGTCCCTGCTAGCCACACAGAACTGCTCCATTCCTGGGACCTGCTGGATCAGAGTGTGGATTATATTTCGGGCAAATAACTAATAATAGCTAATGGTTTGTTAAAGAACAAGCACAATACACATTACTTTTTTTCAACTTCTTTCCCTTTTTTGTATGCAGAGATTTATTGGCAAATTGGTCAGATACATTATTTTGTACACTTCATTTGCCATTGTTGCTGATTGTGCATGCCATGCTTCTTTTGGATATTGATGTTTTTTGTGCACCTTTAGCATAAAACAAGATACATCTTGATGGTTGTATTCTCATCAGTGGTGAAAATGGGAATATGGAAAAGTGGAGAGAATGAACACGACGGGATGGGCTCTATGTGTTAATTCCCATTTTCATGTAAAAACGGCCACTAGCCCATAGAAATGAAGTTAATTGTATTTACCAACCATGGACCGCCATGAAAAATTGCAAACCTCCCACATCATCACAGGACCTCGGGTGAGTATTAGTAACTTCTGAGAACCAAGCTGCCAGGCTCGCAGTGAAGATAAGCCACCCTGGTTTAGCTACATTCAAAGAAAAACATAGAGCCCTGTCTGTAATATTTACAAGCTGCACAATATAATTTCCAGCATTTCACAAATTATAGATAACTGCCAAGTCCATGCATACACAGAGGACAACCCTCTTTTCCAGCACTGAATGTTATCATAGACAATAAATTGGAATTTGGAATAATTCATACAAATTCACAATTGGACTTAAATATACAAGACATTTACAGTAAGGTGAAACTCAGTTCCCATCCAAACATACTATAATACTATACAATATTTAACTCAGCATTTTTAAATAAACCATTAAGCATTTGCCCCTATTCATATTAAACATCAGCTTTGTGATTTAGACCAATGTTAACATGATTGCTAAATCAAGTGCACTGTTTTTTTGCACTTCAGTGCAGGTTAATATAATAGTACGCAGTGACATGGTATTTTGACATTTTCCTCTGTAACACCTGGCTGCAACACCTAAAGCAAAGTACAAACACTGTCTGGGAAGTACTTAGTTCCCTAGCAGCAAATGATTAAAACTTAGACAATACCTTAAGAGAAATACCTTGTACTGAAGTCATGTATTTCTCTGTTCCCAATCTTTCTGTTTCCTTTGAGTTCTGAACTTTCTATTGCAATGGGAAGTAGGTAGCAAACAAGATGAGACTTGGCAATTTAATATTGTGTGTTCTGTGTCACTTAACTAAAAATTTAGGGTACACAATCTATTATTTTTTTTCCTGATTTACTAGAAATTTATAGCTCTTTCATTCACTATTTAAGTTTGTTGCATCTACGGTATTAAGATATATATATGTATATAAGAAAACAATACATTTCTGAATTTTGTAATAGTTTTAGAAGTAGCCCCTAATCAAGGATTTATAAACATGTGCATTTTCTCAGATTAATATAGTATTCCAGTATCAATAAACATATCAGTATCTGCTACATGGCCAGGTATGCAATTTTATCTGCAAAAGGTAAGCTGGGAAAGACTAAACTCTATGGGCTGGATCCAGACGTAAGAAGAAGCTTGAAATTAAGAGAGGAAAGTTACTTACTAAATCAATGTTGGTTTCAGGGGGAGTCAAGTTAATTGTATTCTTTGCATGCAGGAATATGTCTTTGAATTACACAGATACTGACCAGCAGGGCCGATGCTAGCATGTCTGACGCCCCCCCTGCAAAAAATAAGTCTTCAGGCTCCTCTCTGTGCACTCCTCATTGAAAGTGTTGGACGTGATGATGTCACGCCCAACATTCAGTGTGAAGGGAGCAGAGTGGAGTGAGGAGAGCAGAGGACGCCCCATATTAGGTAAGTATATCTTTTTTTTTTTAAAGTTCTTTTTTTTATTATATGGTGACCAGCAGTGGAAGGGTAGACGAAGGGGAGAGCCTATCTGGCTTGGCGCCCCCCTGCCACACTTACCCCGCTTACTGGGTTCTGCCGGCCCTGCTGACCAGCTTTACTATTACACAGTCATCAACATTAACTCT
The DNA here is from genome assembly GCA_011038615.1 of Limnodynastes dumerilii. Lineage (NCBI taxonomy): Eukaryota > Metazoa > Chordata > Amphibia > Anura > Limnodynastidae > Limnodynastes > Limnodynastes dumerilii. The sequence continues at coordinate 954,578 of WWET01000108.1, forward strand.
CAACTCTAATACTGTTTGCAACAGATGAAATATGACTCCCCTGAAATCAACTTTCTTCTCTTAATTTCAAGCTCCTTCTTAAGTCTGGATCCAGCCCTATGACATGGTTAAGTTTGTTGAAAGAGACTGCCCCTACTTATACAAATAAGTCACCATTCCATAGAGATTTAAGAAAATGCCTTTAGATATAGATGTATGAATATTATGGAGTGTTGTTTTTGCAAAACAAGTAGGTTTTAGCAACATTTCAGTTGCTTTACAATTAAGATTAAAGCTCAAATTACTCAAAATTAGTGTAAATTCACACTTTTAAAAACAGCTGTCACTTATTGAATTTTCAAGATATGCAAATCACCATATATATAATGGTTGTTAGATTCACTATCTTTTACCTACAAACTGTCAAACCATAGAAATTTCTTAGGGGTGAGATTGTGATGAACAAAGAAGATAGATGCACATAGGCCCTCAGCCCTTGTCACAACACCACCAATAGGGCTGAGCGTAAATGGGTGTTAAATTGATCAATTCTATGAATGCTAGTGGCTCTGGAACTATCCTGAAACTGTGATTTTCATTAGAGGTGAATTCACCCATTCAATACTCATAAATAGAGCAGTCTGACAGTTTGCAAGTCATAAATGGTGACGTCACCTTATTGAAACTCACTTCCGCAGTCACAATTAGTATTGAGTGGTTAACATCTCACCCATTGAAACTCCCTGCAGGAGCCATGATTTTTGAAGGTATTCACATCCAGTTTGGAAGAAGTGTTTAGAAATGACACGTTTAATATTCCTTTTTCAAAGGAACCAAAAGTAATTGGATTGTTTACCCCAAAGCTGTTTCATGGACACGTGTGGGCTATTCCTTCATTAAGCAGTGAAAAAGTCCAGAGCATGCTTTTGCATTTGGAAACTTACTGCTTGGAGCAGTTATAATATGCAGTCACTATAAATGACTATTAAGGACCAGATTTACTAAGCTGCGGGTTTAGAAATGTAGAGATGTTGCCCATAGCAACCAATCAGATTTTAGCTGACATTCTCTAGTATGTAATAGGAAAGTGAGAGCTACTGTAGAATCTGATTGGTTGCTATAGGGAAAATCTCCACTTTTCCAAACCCGCATCTTAGTAAATCTGGCCCTAGGTGTTTAAAGTATGTAAAGGAAGCCAGATTTAGTCTCTTGCACTTCCCATTCTTTACATGTGCGATCATTCCACATAGATATGTTGAAGATAAAATGTTATATATGTCAGGAAAATGAATTGTGGTAATTATGCTGGACGATGAATTATTTGCCTGCCATTTTCCACATGCAGTATCATCAGTGCACATAGTAAATGTACTGTGGGGACTGGTTTATGGGTCTATACTGTGAGAAAAAAATGTGTCCAAGATGTGAATTCAGATATGTGATGTACGATATATATTCAGCATATCAAGCCAGTGGTAAATGTATTATGTTCTGGTTTTCTCTGTATGCATTTGTAATTAGAGGCTGATATTGTGCTGATTTGTAGTATTGTTTCAACATTCCCAAACCAAAGCACATTTAGGTAAATTGAACATATCAAGCATTTTAAAAGACAAGGTTATGGCTTGTTTGTGTGATAATAAGTTACATTTCTGTTACTAAATACAATTTTTGTGATTATGATTTAGCAAAGTAATGTGTACAATAAGAAACTAAGAACCTTATTGTTATTTCATAGTGCAGACATATTACACTTAAGATAATTTAAAATGTTGTTTATACAAAACTTATTAATACTTTCCTGTGTTTACATTTCTGTTCCTGTGTTTATCACTCAGCTGATATTATTGTGTCATTGTAATGCTTGGTGAATGAAAATTGACTTTTTTGCATTTACCTTTTGCAAAAAAGTAAATATTGATCACTGAGAATTCTGGTCCGGATTCACAGTTCCGTAGTTTTCGTATTACATACATTGGGCCGGATCCTGAACTATGTCCGTCTTTCATAGACGGACGTAATTCACTGAACAATAGCTACTGTGCATGAGTAGTAGCTTATTTATGCTGTAGTCTAAAGACCGCGCTTACACAGTCTACGTACAGAAATGGTACTTAGATAGTGTAAATAAGCTACTACGCATGCATTGTAGCTCAATTCTTAAAACAACTTCTCTATGAGAAGCGGGATGCAGAACATCATCATAGAGATGAACCAGATTCATTTTTGTAAGGTTAAAACAACATCAAGATCTTCAGCTTTTATTCCTAATGTATCTGGTGCATAAAAAAAATGTTAAATGTGGGTTGTTAAGGTAAGAGGACTACTTCAGAGCATGAACATTCCAGGCAGATCCTAGGAAGCCTCAGACTTGTTTTTTTAACTCAAATTTCTGTGTTTTTCCCATATAAAGATAGTCCGTGGATCAAAATGCCAAATAAGAAAAAATAAAGAATAGAGGTAGATAATATGATGCCATGAAACTGGAAATGAATCTTGTGGAAAACACAAAATGGCAGCGTTTTGGAAGTCTGGCTCGGTACAGAGTGTTGGCACATCTATACTGTACATTGTAATGCCAAGTCTTGCTCACTGGCAAAAACAACCCAGTCCCCCTGTCGAAAGCTGTCAGAGGTATCATAGGACTAGATCCAGGATTTCCTATTAGGGAGTGGCAGATGCATGGGCACAGCTTTTCCAGAATGGATCTGGATCCATTAAAAGCAAAAGCAGGGAAAGACATCTCAAAGAGTAGAAGCATTTCCACTCTATGGGAGGAGGGAGACATGCTTAAAGTAAAGTAAGGGCTGGCTTCAGCCCACATGTACAATCCAGACTCCTGCACCATCTCCTTATTTTCCTGGGGATGGTGCGTGAATCTTAAGCGGAAATCCTTAAAAGCAAGGACAGTGGCCTCCCTTCCCCTGTATTTATTTCTGGATGTGCCGGGGTTCTGGAGCCAGACATCTGCCGCCACTATGACCACAGCTCTGACCTCTGACATGCACAGAGTGCAAAAGGTGATAAAAAAATATCACATCCTGGACTGCTATATCTGGTTTTGCCTCTACGGGCAGTTCTGGATAATTCATATTGTGGACATTTCTTCTAGCTGCTTCTAGAGGATGCTGTTAAACACTCTCTGTGGGACTAATTTGTGTAATTGCCAGTTATCCTACAGTTGTGCTCTGGCTATAAACATCTCATCATTCCAGAGCAAGGTGTGGGTCATTGTTTCCTGTTACTTGCTTCTTGTTCTGCAGGGTTGTTTGCTGTTTCTGTGTGGATTTTGCTTAGACTCCCTGTCCATTACTCCTGTGGACTTTTCTGCTCATTTCTGCCTTATCTGCATTGTCCTGTGTTACATATCCTGTATCATCTGTGTCTTCCCGCAATATACCTCACTTGTTCCTGAGTTACTGTGTTGTGTGATCCACCAACGTAACATTAAATGAATAAAAATGTGAAAGATGTCTGAAGGATCTGATCCTGTATCTCTGTATTTTGAGGAAAGTCATTCCTGTAACAAGATTGTGTTTCCCCCATATCTGACTAATCGAATGCTGCCAATGACACCATTAGAAATTGAAATTGGGGCACAACCAATTCTCTGTCTATATATTATACTGTGGTATAGACAGTGGATTGTGGATTTGAAATGGTTCTGGGCATGTCCAAGTTGCACTACTGGGCTGTACAACTATATGATCTGTGCTGTGCAAGGAGGGTGGAAGTCTGAGCTTGCTGTTTAGTCTCTGCCCATATTGGAAAAGACTAATGTAGCTTCATACAGGACACTTGTCCTGACACTTCAAGGAAGACTCTGTAGAAAGATACCTCTAGTTAGTCTTGACACAAACTTTCTATAGAGCATGGAATCTAAACTGCAGGGCCCCATGCAAAAAGGTATGGGCTTGACTGTCTCTATCTAGCAGGTCATGGTCCCTATAGTTAGTTACTAGAGTGGACAAAAGTAACGGTATATAGGCAGTAGAATTCCAGGAACATCACAGAGGAGAGCAGCAGTTAGGAACAAACCAGTTCAGCAACACAATAGCATTACAACAATAGGGAGCAAGCAGATAAAAGGTCAGACAATGGGTCAGATCCTGACCCCTGCATGCTTTACATGCATGCGGGGAACCATAATTACGCATCCGTAGTGGGGAGTTGAATGGGGCACTCCCCACTGTCGGTAGTAAACCTTATGTGTCTAGATTGCTACCTTAACTTTTCCAACTAGGTCTGCGTCTGTACAGCTGCAGACCTAGTCATAATGGGGCTTCCTCACCCTGATCCCTCATTTAAATGGCTATCTCCGCCTGTATGACAAGGCCATCGTAAATGAAGGGTCAGCTCCTTCTGCGTGCTTACTGATGTACATAACACAGTTATGTACATTAGTAGGTACGCAATCGTAACATCTGGCACGTGGATGCGCAGATGTTCCGAGACAGGGGACTTATGCAAATGACTTGCATTAGTCCCCTGTCGTACCTAGATCAGGATCTGGCCCAAAGTCAACAGAAATAATAAAACAATTCAGGAAACAGTTGTGAGCCTATACTCTGGCAATAGCAGACTGCCTGAGCCAGGTTTAAATAGCCCAGGTGGTAAGAGGAGTGTGTGATCAGTCTGGGAGTGGTCATCTGAAGATCCCATAAAAGTATACAATGATCATAACATTCCACACACCTGCAATTATTGGATGCATTACGATCCTTAATTACAGGTTTACCAGTTCCAAAAATTGTAGAAGTGCTTCGCTAACCACTCCCTACACAGAAATCGATTTTTTTTATACCCCACATCTTATCTTAATTTGTCCATCCACTTGCAAGCGCAACCTGGCCTCCCTGCCAGCCCCCTTAAGAAAGTGTCTTTTGTTGGAAGACTGGGTAGAGCAAATTGTGCTTTGATCATGTAGCATGGAAGTACATGCAGATGTATGATACAAAATCCATCTACATGGAAAAGAAGGGTAAGGCAGAGGTCTGGAAGAATGTGTCCTGTTTTATGGATGCAAGTCAGATCTTTAATTTGCTTTCTTTGTAATAGTTTTACATTTTGAAACACAAATATTGAATGAAAGTACTTATATAAAATGCACAGAAAATAATACAAGCCATGCTTATTTCTTTGGATTAACCATATTAACAGCAGCATTCTATGTTTGGAAAAACCTAAGTATAACTCTGGATTTATACTCAAATGCAGTCTTTTGCCTACAGTCACATAACAGTCAAGCACAATTAAGCACTTGCTTGAGTCTATATAAAAACAATGTGGTTATTATCTTTAGCTTTACCCTACAGTACATTTTAATAAAACCAATAGAAAGGACTCAAAATAGAAACAACTTAATAAAATCAACAGACAAAGGTCAAGTTGAGCCATAAACCTGACATTTTTAAGTCATTAGGATGAATAGGTAAAAGTCTAATTGCTTATACTTGAGACATTAATGCAGAATAAAGATGTTGCATGTTACAATGCACTCAAATAATCCCAATTCTAATTTTTTTTATAACTTTTTCATGTTTAATAAATGTTTGAGTTGAACATATTGGCCCGAATTCAGAGTACCGGACATATAATATATACGTCCAGTGTTTAGCGATTTTTACTACTGCGCATGCATAGTAATTTACTTAACGTAATTTACGTATCTTTTTCTTATGTAGATTGTGTAAATGCGGTCTTTCAGACCGTATTTACGCAATCTACATAAGAAAAAGATACGTAGATTACGTTAAAATATGTTATACGTCCAGTACTCTGAAAATGGGCCAACACCATTAAAAAAAAAGCACTCCTTATCAATATGTCCCCTAATGTTTTAGAGCTTTTGAAAATGAAATTTTCCTATACATGGAAATCATCAGCCTTATCATATCTGGGCATCCTTATCCCTAGTTCCCTTGAAAAAAACTTTTTAAGTGAACCTTACCCCCATGTAAGCCCAAATAAGTCTCTTATTAAAATCATGGAGAAACTTTGAGGTCTCCTGGCTTGGGAGGATAGCAGCCTTTAAAATGTCACTTCCCCCCAAACTCATGTATATGACTTGCTTAGATTTTAGAAACTGATGGTGTCTTACATTGGGAAGCAGAAATCGCTGAAGTTGGCCTTTCACTGCATGACTTTATCTAAGAGTAATGGGGGTTTGGGGCTACCTGACCTCTCAACGTATCATGATGCGTCTATAATATCACAAATGTGGGATTGGTCCCTTCCCCAGGCCATAAGCCATGGGTGGATTTAGAAAGAGGCTCCCTAGGTAAATTTCCCCTATAAGATCTGATTAGGGCATCTAAAACCAATAGCAGATGGGGGAACCCATATTAACCGACATTGATTTGAAAGAAAATGAAAAGCTAAAAGGTGGGCTACACTGTCATCAAAAGAGTCAATGGAAAAAAAAAGGCACTGCATATAGAAGACAAACTAAAACCAGGACTCAGACCAGTAAGTTGAAAGAGGCTTGTCCCCATTTTGCTATCCTATTGGTGGATGAATCCCTTAAATAACCAGCAGGGAGATGGCCAGTTATATTGCTCAGCCATGGCTCTTCCAGCATTCTGGGTTAATCCCATTAACTCTTGTTGATCTCCTGAACCTCACCTTTAACTTATTTTGTCTTGTATTGTTTTAAATGTGCCTTATTCTTACCTTGTATTGCTTTGCGTAGTCATGCCGGTGACTTTACCCTGTTAATCTTGTCTCGTTTGTACCTGTACTTGTAACCTCTCTCATTTGTACCTGTGCCCATCATGCCTGAACCTGGACTTATGCTTGGACCTTATCCTGTCTTGCTATATGTGTACATTGTCTAGATCTGCATTTCGTACTGTTCTCACCTGACCCCTGTCTGGTATATATGAATTGTCTACATATGTACATATGGCTGTACCTTGCACCTGACATCGGTCTCACCAGGACCTTCATTTCCTGTATCACATTTTCCTGTACCTAAATCCTGTTTTGCCTATATCTTGCCATCCTGTTCCTTGTTTGTACCTGCTCACTGTCTCACCTGACTGATGTCTGTGTCTGATGTTCATGTCTTTCCTTAATATATCCAGCACCTGCAATCTTCCCATGCATACCCTGTAAATAGTAGGCAACAATGGACCGGATTCTCACCTAAGAGTGAGTTAGGTGCAGACAGAAACTCACTGGTGCAGCCCTTAACCCACCCCCTGTTTTTGGTACCTTATGGCACTTAAGAGTGCCATAGGGCTACCTTAACTAACTAAGAAGGAAACTACGCACAGACAATGCCTCTCCCCGCCCTCCCCAGCTAATCTAAACTAAACACACCCCGAGGTGGCATTAGGCTGCCTCTTTCTTCTTAAACTACTCTGTACCTAACTGGTACATAAATTGCGTAAATGACCTAGCACACATGCATAGTAGGTCAGTTCGGTAATCTACAAACCTAAGAAGCAGTAGCTTCTTCTGTGTAAATATGGCCCAATAGGCCTGATCCAGACCTACATTAGCCCGTGTTTTACGCTTTTCATAAGCGTAAAAGCGCCTATTTGTACTTCCTACGTACGTGTGCGGCAGATGTTACACAACGAAAACCTGAGCTTATGGGCCTTGAGAGTGCCAGCTTCGTAACAACGAAAAAAGGGGCGTGCCAGCCATACGAAACCCATAATTACGCTTCATGGATGGGGAGAGGTATTTAAATCGTACAGTATGGGTGTGCTAAGCATCGTAACTATGCATGGAGCCTATAGACGCCCGCGGTTACACTCAGAAAAGTTAGGGTAGGGTTGGTCGTCGTAAGACGGCATAAATACGGCCAACCGAGGGGTGCACCTAGGGGAGTGCTTCATAGATACGCTGGCGTAAACACGCTCAGTATTTGCGTAGGTCTGGATCAAGCCCAAATGTCTCTATGTTTAGGCACAATTCACTTGGTAGTACTGGCACTGATATAAAGCAAAGTTTGAGCTCACAGTTTTATATGTAGAACCACTTTCCACGGTTACATAGAAACATAGAAAGTGATGGCAGATAAGAGCCACATGGCCCATCCAGTCAGCCCAGTTGTTATGCTTATATTTATCCCAAGCATGTTTAAACTGTTCTACTGTGTTAGCCTAAACCACCTCAGACGGGAGGCTATTCCACCTATCACCCTTTCAGTGAAGTAATTTTTCCGCACATTTCCTTTGAATCTACCACCCTCCAGTTTATATTCATGCCCTCGTGTTCTATTACACCTCTTCCTGTGAAAAATGCCACCCTCCTGTAGCCGATCACAACCCTTGATATATTTGAAAGCTGCTATCATGTCCCCCCTCTCCCTTCTCTGCTCCAAGCTATACATGTTTAGTTCCTCTAGCCTATTTTGGTATGTTTTGTGACATGCCATGGACCATTTTAGTTGCTCTTCTTTGCACAGTCTCTAATGTATTTATGTCTTTCTGGAGATATGGCCTCCAGAACTGAACACAGTATTCTAGGTGAGGTCGTACCAACAAACTATCAAGGGGCATCACTACTTCTCTCTTTCTGCTACTAATTCCTCTCCCTATGCACCCAAGCATCTGACTTGCCTTTCTCATTGCTTTGTTACATTGATTGGCTACCTTAAAGTCACATGAAATAATGACTCCAAGATCCCTTTCCCCCTTAGTAGTTTCTAATGTAATGCTATTAATGCTATTAATGATAATGATAAAAGCTTTTGGGTTTTTGTGCCTCAATTGCATGATTTTGCACTTTTTGGCAATAAACTGCAGTTGCCACACTCTTGACCATTCCTCCAGTCTACCTAGATCATCCCTCATTTTCTGTACCCCTCCTGGTGTGTCTACCCGGTTACATATCTTTGTACCTTTGATCTGCAAAAAGGCATATTTTCCCCTCGATACCACAGGCAATATTACCTATAAAGATATTAAATAGCATTGGTCCAAGTACAGAACCCTGGGGTACTCCACTGGTTACCTTACCATCCCCAGAAGAGATTCCATTTACTACAACCCTTTGTTGTCTATCCTGTAACCAAGATTGTATCCATGCAACTAGCTTTAAGTCCAACCCTAAAGTTTCCAGCTTATTCAACAGTCTTCGATGTGGCACAGTGTCAAAACCCTTGCTAAAATCTAGATAAGGTATGTCTACAGCTTCCCCTTTATCTAATACTTTACTGACCCAGTCAAAAAATTCAATAAGATTTGTTTGACATGATCTTCCCCCAGTGAATCCATGCTGCTTGGGATCCTGTAAGTTACTGGATTTAAGATACTGTACAATTTGTTCCACATGCTCCGGAAGAGTGGTTCTGAGAAACAGCTCTTCGTTAGTTTCTGCCCCCTGGTTAGAAGTTCTGTAACACTTTATAATGGTGTATTACCTCTTGAATCTATTGGTGTAGTATGTGAGCTTGTAGTTGAGCTGCCAGTTAACCTGCTGGCACTAATGATCATTTAGTTTTTTGTATACTTCTTTAAAGCATATTGACACTGATCCAACATAGGAACGGATGAAAAAAAGTAAGTATACACAATGAGCTTGATCCAGACCTACGCTCATGAAACGATCCTGTGCGTAGCGTAGTTACGCCGGCGTACCTCCGATGCACTCCCCTTGCTCGTACTTAGTTATGCCGTCTTACGCCGAACAAACCCTGCCCTAACTTTTCTGATCGTAACCGCAGGCGGCCGTAAGCTACTTGCGTAGTTACAACGCTTAGCACGCCCATACTGTATGATTTAAATGCTCACCCCGCCCTCGATACGTATTTACAGGTTGTGTATGGCAGGCACGCCCACCCTTGGGCGTTGTTACGAAGCTGTTACGCTCAAGGCCCATACACTCAGAATTTCGTAGCGTAACATCTGCCCCAAGCATGCGCAGTAATTACAGATGGCCGTTTTTACGCTTACGACCATGGTAAAAACGCACCCGAGCATAGGTCTGGATCAGGCCCAATATCCTTTGAAATCAATTTTATAAATAACAAAAAAATACATTTGTTATCAGTCCAAGTATACTTGTACAATGTAATGTCCAATAAAAAATAAATAAATGAGCTATTACTGAAATTTATTTATTCTACTTTATGTGGCTGGAAAATTGGAACAGATGGACAAGTATATAGGAATATGGTTATATCCCCTTCATTTATGCCTTGAAAAAGATCCACCATTGGAGGAATTTATGAAATTAAGTCATATGGTTCTGACCCCTGTGCATTTTTCTAATGCACGGTGGTCTGTAAGTCCGCATGTAAGAGTAGAGTGAGCTCCACTGTCACTCTCCTGTCACATGTAGATTGCTGTACACTTACATGTGCAGAACCCTGCCTTAAAATCTGTCTGAATAAAGATCTGTGAGGATCTTCCATCCGCTGCCCCCCTTTCCTTTATGTGCATGCCCAGGGCCGGAGCTAGCATGTCTGGTGCCCTCCTCTTTTATAAATATTATAATCACACTGCTGTGCCGGTACAGGAAAACGGAGGAAACACTGACTCCTCCCTCTGATCAGGTGACTGGTCACATCAGCAGAGGTCCTTTACAACCACTTGGATCTAGTATCTACCTACAGCATGGCACCTGGATGCGGCACATCCCCCCCTCGTGGTGCATCGCGCCGGCCCTGTGCCTATCCCTGCCTTTCTGGAGGACATTAAGCTTATGGATTTCGCGTAATGCCTCCCCTGCATGGAAAACCTAGCATATGGAACTGACTTCTGTGCTGTAGGAGATCTGTTATTGAACATCTGGCGCAAGCAGCTTGTGGAAGTCGGGTGACCTTATTAAATCTGGACCCAGCCCGTTGTGTCCTGAAAGACGCATACTTTTTCCATGGTCTTTTGTATGAATCACTTCAAAAGAAAACATCAAACAGACAAGGTTTTGTTTTTACAAAGAAACAAGAAAATTGATACATTGGAAGTAGATTTACAGTGGGGAATCACAGTGTTAGTGCTGATTCATGTAATATATGCCATTTAAAGAGGGGTTTTTCCTTACTTTGTTTACAGTATTACACTGTTTTTGTTTTGTTGCTTTGCTCTTTATGTTTTACATGTGGATTGGAGCCATGTTGAGAAGCTTACCTTGATGTACTCAGGTCACACTGATCTGTCTTGTCAATATATGTTTTATTAGCAACACTGTTCAAGATACTGCTGCTAAATAATTTACCTAACACAGTAAAGTTCGAAAAAATGGCCATGACTGAGAATGTATCTAGACAACAGTTATTCATCAAAGATTTTATATGTTTTATCGCTGTTCTAGGTCACAAATGACTGAATAATTTATAGAATTATAATAAAAGAGTCAGTAGTGAAGAGGACATTGTAAAATTGTTTTATGTTTTCAAGCTCTTTTCTTTGGATTAAGTTTATTGATTCTAGAAAGCATTTACGCAATCTACGTAATGAAACGCTATGTAGGTTGTGTAAAATAGTTGCTACGCATGCGTAGTAGCTATAATCGTAAAATTACGCACGTATGTGAAAAATTACGGGGTTGTAATTTCGGCCCAATGTCATTTTTTTTAAAGAAAGAGGGGGTTGTAATGCACAAACCTAGTGTAATAGAACCGTGTTTGCCCCTTTAGATTTAGTGATATTCTATTTGTAACATAAGTTCCCCACCAGTGTAACAAGAGAATTGAGCATTTTGAACTCCATATTATAGAACTAAATATGTCTGTGCACCAGTAAAACTAAGCAATTATTTTCTGTAAATTAGTGCCCGGCAATGTGTCTGAAAAGAGTTCAGATTATTTTTCTTCTATTTTTAATAACACTGACACATACAATGTGCAAAGACTTTTGCTAAAGCTTTATTGTCTTTAGTGTCCTTGATGCATGTAACATGTAAATTATATTGCTCCAATGTAAAAATATAACATTATTACACAAAGCTGTATTTACTATGTCATTATCGGAGTGCTTGAGAGTAGAGTGAAGTCAATGTGTAAAAAGGTTTTAACAATTAAATGAGTCAATATAAAAAGTGATATATTGATTAACTGGTCACTGTTTTGACAAGCAGTCTGACAGGGATCAATGACTTCCAGAGATCAGTGACTGTCACCAATTCACTACAAATGGATCTTTATTCACCCTGAGTGTAATAAATTAATTAATGGAAATACTTTGAGGTTGAGCTTGGCACCTCGGTAAACATTTGAGTCATTTGTGATATGAGTGATATGAGTTGTAGCATTATTTACAATTTTGGTCTACATTAAAACTGCTTATACAGGCACACTTATACAAAAACAACAGGTGGGTGCAATGACTGGAGATTACATATACAAAATGTTGTGCATAAACACAAACGCCAGCACTCCAATTCCAATGAAAAAAGTAGCTTTTACTGGTCAAAATACAAATAACAACATCATAAAAACAGCACCGTAGCACCCGGACGTCTGGAGCAAAAGTGACATGTGGAGGTCATCCATAGAGTCCCATAGACATAGATCAGTGTACCATGAGGCATAGCCCAATTGCAATATAATAACAGTCCTTGAATCAAGGGATAAATGGTCAGTGGTACCAGATCAAACTGCAAGCGCAGTCAGTGCTCCAGGGAGGTCAGACAACCGCTCACCCACCGACAGCTGTTTCGGAGTGAGGACTCCGTCATCAGGGTCTTGTGAGCAGTATGATGCAGGTGAGACACAACGAGTGCAGCGTGCTGGAGAAGGCAAACACACAATGAGAACACAGAGGCATATATAACAGCACAATAATTACTTACCACGATCCACCTGAGCCAGCATGACGTGTTGCAGGCAAACAGACCACATCGCCTCCTGGTAGGGCGGAGGAGACGTCACGTGGAACGCAGCGTCAGTGGCGTCATGAACGTGCGCCCACCGGCGCAGCGTCCACGCTACAGTACTCCCCACACATCCAGTGCGCATGCGTCGTCGTCCGCACAGGCCTGCTGACATCTATCGGTGGCCGGGTATCATTACTAATGTAAATTTTATTTTAATCAACCTAACATCAATCGCATCCCATACCCAGATTACAGTATACCCAAAAGGGAAAGGCCAAGACCCAAAGATAGCTTAGTGAGAACAAGCACAATCTAATCATATCTAAATAAATATATAGTACTACAACTCAAATGAAAAATAATAAAAATGAAAAATAAATGCACAAACATGAGTAAATGAAAACAACAAGCTCAACAAAATAAACTACAGAAAACAAGAAAGATTAAACTCCTCATTAAGCCCTACCGGGGTATGGGATCTAAATTTGTAGATCATACGTGCTTCCAACTGCAATAACTTTAAATCCCGATCTCCCCCCCTACGCAATGGTGGTATTTGGGCTAGGGGCATACATTTAAAATCTCTCAGAGTGTGACCACAGGCCGCAAAATGTCTGGCAACTGGCGGTGTTTTACTGTCTACCGAGATAAGTGCCTTTTTGATGGAGGATCGATGAGCCGCGATCCTCTCTTTGAGCATACGCATAGTCTTACCTATGTAAATTAATTTACACGGGCACGTCACCAAATATACGACAAATTTACTGTCACAATTCAGATGGTTCTTAATGTGGTACACCTCGTTAGTGGCAACATTGGTAAAAGTCTCCCCCACAATCATGAAGGCACAATTGGTACATCCGTTACATTTAAATGACCCATGCTTTTTTTGCAGCCAGTGTGGGTGTTGAATAGATTTTAAATCAGTGTGTAAAATCTTATCCTTAAGATTGTTACTGCGTTTGAAACTCATTAAGGGAGGAGATTGTGTATATGCTCCCAATTTGGCATCAGAGGATAAAATGTGCCAATGATCCATAAGGGCCTTACGTAAAATCGGGGAAGCGGTGGAGAACTCAGAACAAAACACCATTCTATCCATAGATTTCTCAACCACCCTCCCCCTCAAAAGGTCATCCCGATCCAAACTCAGACATCTGTTCCTAGCTGACTCAATGTCAGATTGGGCATACCCTCGTTCTCTAAAGCGATCACCCATCTCACATAATGCCCGCCTAAGTTGGGTCCTATCAGAACAAATCCGCACAAGGCGGACCATCTGAGAAAAAGGTAAACCCGTTTTAAGGGGTTTTGGGTGAAAGCTGCTGGCAAGTAACAAAGTGTTCCTGTCAGTACTTTTCCGATGAAGAGTAGTCACAAAACCCTGTGGAGTCTGAGTAACAGTCACATCGAGAAACACAATAGAGAGAGGGTCAAAATTCAATGTAAACCTGATAGAGGTATCCAAGTGGTTGAGTCTGTCGACAAATCCAGTGAGTTCTTCGGTCGTCCCGTCCCACAAAAAGAAAAGGTCATCAATAAACCTAACAAAAAACAAAATATGTTTTGAAAAATCCACATCGTTCAACAGATGACTCCGCTCGTAAACATCCATAAACAGATTGGCATACGATGGGGCCATGTTTGACCCCATCGCCTTGTTGTTGGATAAAAAAAGAATTCTGAAACAAAAAATAATTCTTTTTCAAAATAAATTCCGTAAGATGTAACAAAAAATCACTGGGGGGACCGTCAAAGTCACTGGATTCGACGACAGACCGTATAGCATCAAGACCCAAAGCATGGGGTATGTTTGTGTACAAACTGGTCACGTCTAGCGTGACCAGTAGTACACTGCCTGACAAATGATCAACACGTTTAAGTTTCACCAAGAAATCAGTAGTGTCACGTATATAACTGGACACTTTGGAAACATAGGGTTGCAAATAAAAATCCACAAACTGCGAGAGAGGTTGACATAATGACCCCCTGGAAGAGATGATAGGTCGCCCAGGGGGTCTCTCAAGCGATTTGTGGATTTTGGGCAATCCATAGATTACTGGCACTATCGGGTGGTCCTGCCTGAGGAATCTTGAAACCTCAGGAGTAATTTTTCCCTGTTCAACAGAGGCCAAACTATACATATCAATCTCACGTTTAAATTCTAATGTGGGATCGAAAGTCAGACGTTTATAAAAGGTCTCATCACTCAGTTGACGCATTGATTAAAATAAAATTAACTTTAGTAATGATACCCGGCCATCGATAGGTGTCAGCAGGCCTGTGCGGACGACGACGCATGCGCACTGGATGTGTGGGGAGGACTGCAGTGTGGACGCTGCGCTGGTTGGCGCACGTTTGTGTCGCCACTGACGCTGCGTTCCACGTGACGTCTCCTCCGCTCTACCAGGATGCGATGTGGTCTGTTTGCCTGCAACACGTCATGCTGGCTCAGGTGGATCGTGGTAAGTAATTATTGTGCTGCTATATATGCCTCTGTGTTCTCATTGTTTGTTTGCCTTCTCCAGCACGCTGCACTCGTTGTGTCTCACCTGCATCATACTGCTCACAAGACCCTGATGACGGAGTCCTCACTCCGAAACAGCTGTCGGTGGGTGAGCGGTTGTCTGACCTCTCTGGAGCACTGACTGCGCTTGCAGTTTGATTTGGTACCACTGACTATTCATTTCTTGATTCAAGGACCGTTACTACATTGCAATTTGGCTATGCCTCATGGTACAATGATCTATGTCTATGGGACTCTATGGATGACTTCCACATGTCACTCCTGCTCCAGACGTCCGGGTGCTACGGTGCTGTTTTTATGATGCTGTTATTTGTATTTTGACCAGTAAAAGCTACTTTTTTCATTGGAATTGGAGTGCTGGCGTTTGTGTTTATGCACAACATTTTGTATATGTAATCTCCAGTCATTGCACCCACCTGTTGTTTTTGTATAAGTGTGCCTGTATAAGCAGTTTTAATGTAGACCAAAATTGTAAATAATGCTACAACTCATATCACTCATATCACAAATGACTCAAATGTTTACCGAGGTGCCAAGCTCAACCTCAAAGTATTTCCATTAATTAATTTATTATGTAATTGAATTAACTATTACAACAATATTGTTTCCTATAGAGAAACCCTGCCAGACTTGCAACTACTGCTGTCTTCCTATTTCTTTGCAGTGAATGGCAGATAGTGAGATTTGCCTCTGACAGCAAAATGATTGTTGCATCTTTTTTAAAAGCAGTTAGTCCACTCAAGCAGAGCAAGTAGCAGGTTAAATACTGTAGTTATTGGAATCACATTTGATTGTGGAAAGTTTTTCTTACCACATGGTGCAATTAGAAACAAGTTGTGCCTCAAAAGTTTTTCCAGGCTTCTAAGTCCCTTCTGTTGTTTCTTTTCTCTCATATAACTTCTACTTTCAAAGATGTTCCTTCTCAAGCATAGTCTTCTTCATAGATGTCCCAGCTTGCTATTCGCAGTGTTTGGATAAGCCACTTTCATTTAAATAAATGTTATCAAGGCATTCCATTTAATGCATTGAACTTTAGCAAGACTGTCTGGCAGTACTGTAGCTGTAAAGAAAGTCTTAGTTAAATTATATGAACATATTTTGAATGGTATATGATATACTAAAACGATGATGCTAGAAAGGTTAAAAACACATTTATTACATCTTCGATTTATTGAATTGAATATAAAAACAGCCGTTCCACTCTGTCATAAAAATAATTTTTATGAAAAGCTGCAAAAATTGAGCGCAAGAAATATAGATTTAAAAATGTGTAGTGGAACTTTGGAAGTGGAAAAGCTAAATAGGTGACAAAAAAATGACTGAGCCTAGAGAGATTTCTAATCTCATACTGGCAGGAAAATTAAATGTGAATGGTAGAAGCCCATTACATGTTCAAATGAAAGTGGGACACAAACACAGTAATGCAGGACCGATGCATGGCCTCAAATCGTGCTTCATTGGTCACTAGAGAGGAAGGTCTAGAACATGGTCTAGATAAAGAAACAAAGGTGTCATTTTTGTAATGTTAACAATTAAATCATTCCTATTTACATTTACGAATGATACCAAGCTCTACGCACTGTTAAATTTAACGTGTCAAGTTCTGTTGTACTTCAATATATTTTCATATCGATTCAAGTATTTAATTTTACAGTTTAGAAAGACCATGAATTTTGGGAATATCAAAAAATAGAAATAATATCATTTCCAATATCATTTCTCCAAAATACTCATTGGCAAAACAGTCTTTCTGTTTAAATGCATTTATTATGTATTGCTTTGTATACATGTTCATTTATTTATTTATTTTCTTGTAAAAACACATTTATAATTTTTAAATATGTTAATGATCAAGAATTTGTGAACTGGAAAACATATTATCACATTGCTCTATCTTTAAATCATTAAATTTAAATAAAACTCCTTGTTCTTTAAGTTTGCATTTAGGCTACAAAACAATTATTTCACACACTGTTACTTGAACCATAAATAATTAAAACATTAAGATGAATCCAGTGAATTTGTAAGCATTCCAAAAAGGAACCGAATTTCCTGTTCTGCATCCAAAGTACATTATTAGCAAACTAGTAATTACCCCAAAATTAATTACAAGGTCAAATTATCATGACCAGAACAAGGGCCATGGCATCTCTCTGCCAGTCTAACTGCAATTGTTAGCAAATTATAGGATCATTTTGAATGCTTCTACAGTCCTCCGTATTCTATGACTAATTAATGCCGACATCTGCATATGGCTTTTTCTTTATCTTTATTTTTATAAGTGCAATTCTTGACAGTTATTTTTAAGAAAGCTACGTAGAGGGGATTTATAATTACAAGAATAAAATAACAGTGGTGGACTACTGCTAGATTCAATATAGAAATCAGTATAGGGGAAGTCCATTATGTACAGTATGTCAAGCAGAAAACAATTTGCTTTGTGCTTGAGTTATCTGTAATTAGAATTATGCTTCAATTTATACCACAATTGAATACAGAATATTCTTTAATGTAAAATAATAATATTTTTTGAATATTTTTTGGTTTAGCCCAGGAGTAACTAATTTCAAACACTTACTTAAGTCCGGATCCAGCCCATAATGAGTATTGTACAAAGAAAATGACATCAATGGAAGTACTG